>JAQFYD010000336.1:0-21004 GCA_034694225.1 Bourletiella hortensis | reverse complement strand
CTAGTGCTCAGACATTTACAGAGAAGTTCGCCGTATTTTTTGTGCCATGGCAATGACCATGATGTGACTAAATTGCATAAGCCGTCAGAGTAAATGAGAATGCCGGTTAACTATGTTGCATGTGAGGTGATCAATCAATAGTAACTTTCATTGTCTACTGCTCACACGTGGTTAACAAGTTAGTACAATGTAGTTGTGTGCAATTCTAGCAATAGCTATCATTATGAAACACAATAAATGCTAATACTCCGTGTGGAGCTGATGGTGCTTATCTTAATGCTCCTACGCTTTGAAGATGACGAAGGACTATGCGGATTAGAGCTTTATACCTTGTGCAAAACAGGTCTATCCCCGGCCACGCACGATGATACTGAATGAAACATTTTCAGACAAACAAACGTTAAAAACAATGTCACTTGTCTAGTCTTATTATTCGCAGCATGGTTTTTCAGGTGTACTTCCGACGGCAAACACGGGAGGAATTACATCCAACTATGCTCACACAGAACCCATTAATTTGACTTAAGCGAAGCCATTCTTCCATATTATGGTTCTATATGGATGAAAATAAACATCTGAGACAGGTAACAGTAAATCTACAATAGAAACGACACGTAAAATGACTCTACGAAAACAAGGGATTGTATTGAAAAAAGTAATATTATCTATTCAGTACATTCTAACGAAATCAAAGCTGAAGTGTGTCACTTTTCCAACTTCTTAGTTCTTATTTTCTTTTTTTTGTTCTGATTCATCTGTAGTATTTGTTGAGGAAGTTGAATCTTCGCTACTTGAACTTGAACCGCCCTCCCGTTCGCTAGCCATCTGAAATTTAAAGCAGGCATTATAATAACTTGTAAAACATTATGTACATTTTACAGCCGTAGTCTTCTTTACCTTCTTATATGCCATCTCAAATAATTTCAAAGATGATTGCTGTAGATTATTTGTAGCGGTGCGGATTTCATCAGGAGATAATTCATCCTTGTTAGCTAAAGTTTCGCGCGTTTTCGTGATGAGTTCACGGATCTTTGTAACTTCCTCTGGGGGCAACTGACTTTGGTATTCTTCAATTTTGGTTTCAACGTCATGTACTACATTTTCTGCTTGATTAGCTGCTTCCACAGCTTCCTTCTTCTTCTTGTCTGCCTCAGCGAACTCTTCAGCTTTCTTGATCATGTTTTCGATTTCATCCTTGCTCAAACCACCAGATGATTGAATGACAACTGCAAATTTAAGAATTGATTACTTAGCAAGATAATGAAAAAATAATTATTCAGTTTTTACATTCAACTTTACTATATCTTACTTTGTTGTTCCTTTCCAGTTCCCTTATCTCTGGCGCTAACGTGGACGATACCGTTGGCGTCAATGTCAAAGGTTACTTCGACCTGAGGAACACCACGAGGTGCGGGAGGAATACCTACAAGCGTGAATTGACCTAAAAGCTTGTTGTCGGATGCCATTTCTCGTTCACCCTGATGAACCTTGATTTCCACTTGAGTCTGTCCGTCAGCGGCTGTGGAGAAGACCTGTCACAAAAATTAAATTAGTACACATACCTTATGCATTACATTCACACATCCGTAAGGGCAATTACCTGACTCTTCTTTGTTGGAATGGTAGTATTGCGGTTAATGAGCTTCGTGAAGACACCTCCCAAGGTTTCGATACCGAGAGATAATGGGGTTACATCCAAGAGAAGAACGTCTGTCACATTGCCTGATAATACTCCACCCTGAATGGCTGCACCGACAGCGACAGCTTCATCAGGGTTTACAGCCTTAGACGGCTGCTTTCCAAACACTTCTTGTACTGTCTGTTGAACTTTGGGAACACGGGTCATTCCACCGACCAAAATAACCTCCCCAATTTCTGTCTTCTTAATTTCGGCATCTTGAAGAGCTTTCTGGCAAGGTCCAATGGTCCTCTTGATCAAGTCGCCAACCAAACTCTCGAATTTCGCTCTTGTCAACTACAAAATCAGAGACATTCGGAACTTTAAAAACCTTGTAAATCAACTGTTTGCTATGATAATACTCCCAAATTACTCACTTTAAGATTCATGTGTTTAGGTCCAGAAGCATCCATAGTCAAATATGGCAAGTTAATATCAGTTTGAAGGGACGATGAAAGTTCACACTTGGCCTTTTCAGCTGCTTCCTTCAATCGCTGCATAGCCATGGGATCTTTCCTAAGGTCAACTCCTTGCTATATAACAACGAAAAGTTACGTAAGTGCGAGTCACTAATACCACCAAAGGATCCAGTCTCAAATACAACAGGCTCACCTCACGCTGGAATTCCTGAACCAAGTGGTTTACAAGACAATTGTCGAAATCCTCACCACCCAAGAAGGTATCACCATTGGTAGACTTGACCTCAAAGACGCCCTTTTGAATTTCCAAAATGGAGATATCAAAAGTACCACCACCCAGATCATAAACAGCAATTCTGAAATACAAAGTCAAGGCACCAAATTATTACATCACTCCACGCATTACAACTACATTCCCACCATGTACATGTAATTATCCTGATGATTACGTAACACAAAAGAGACCTGACTACTTGAACCCAAAACGTTTCCCTTACACTTTATCTTCAGATTTATCCATTCCATAGGCCAAAGCAGCAGCTGTAGGTTCGTTGATGACCCTCAAAACATTCAATCCGGCAATTTGACCCGCATCCTTAGTAGCCTGACGTTGAGAATCATTGAAATAAGCCGGTACGGTAACGACGGCATTCTTCACCGGCGTGCTCAAATAGTTTTCCGCCGTCTCCTTCATTTTTATCAAAATAAAAGCACCAATCTGACTGGGAGAGTATACTTTTCCATCCGTTCCTTGCACCCATGCATCTCCATTGGAGGCCTTGACAATTTTATAAGAGACGGTCTTCATATCCTTCTTCACCTCAGGGTCATCAAATTTTCTCCCGATTAAACGCTTAGTAGCATAGAATGTATTAGGAGCATTGGTCACAGCTTGACGCTTTGCGGGCATTCCAACCAGTCGCTCTCCATCCTTTGTAAATGCTACCACTGATGGGGTCGTTCTAGAACCTTCCGCATTCTCAATGACCTTCGCTGCCTTGCCTTCCATTACAGCCACACAGGAATTGGTCGTTCCCAAATCGATACCAATGACCGCTCCACGAACTCCTTCCGATTTATATCGCACTCCTCCAACATTCGTCGAATCGGACAAAATTGAATTTCTAAGGCCATTACTGCAACTTGATACTAATAATCTTGAATTTCGGTTGGACCAACCATGGAGACTACGGGACTGGAAGGCTTCTTGTATGAGGGAGGGTCGCTCAAAGAGCGCTTTCGATGTGTTAGCAAATATCTTCTGCATTTTCAAAAATTATTTGATGAACCGGTATCACCAAAATTAAAAATTATTATTATAACTTTGTAGAGAGAAAGAGCCTGACTGAGGAGTAGAACTGAGAATAATGGGAGACACTGTGAGATAGACAGTGGATTGTACTGGAAAGAGTGTGTGAATAAGGGTCTCGGTATGTTATATGAAGCTGATGTAATGCAGGCAGGATGCCGGATCATGTGCTCAATGCGCACTCGCTCCCCGTCGTACGTACTAGTACAGTACAGCAGTACCTCGTTGCCGTCCAGAAATTTCCCTCGTGCTTTTTCGTTTTCCCATGTGCACTCCCACCTTCAGACACGTTTAGGACTGCAGGACGTATCCACGCCATGCTACGCTAGGGCGAGCGACAAGTATGAGACCCAACTTGGGAGTCTCCTGTTGGACACCGGCAAAATCGTCGTCATTCCACTCTCGACCTATGAGAGATCAGGGGAAACATATGGACCGGCAAATTTTCTTCTGAATTTTGGGACGCAAGTATACTGTAAATAGCTTGAATAAATCCACCTGCGTTTTAGTTAATAGCGGTGGCAACAATTTTGGAGCTGTCAAATTAAAAATCGGGAAGAATTTGTGAAATTGGGTCCGGTTGGGTCACATTGGGATCATAAAAGTTGGGGAAGGTAAGAAGGAAAGTTAATTGTGTCACTTTGACGAATTGGATTTAGCTTGACATGACCGGAGAGTTAGTAATTATTGCATTGGTAGCTTAAAAAGTGATTTTTGAATTACTTGAATGGTCATTTGAATGACTTGACAGTGAGCAGAAATCACGTTTCGTGTGGGCTCACATAGGGATATGTTGCTGTATTAAATGAACAGCTGACTTTATTGGAAAGAGTTCATGTTACAATTATTTGCAATTGAAAAGAATGGATACATTGTTTAATCAAGGCAATAATGATAACGTTTTAAACAATGTTAAGTTACGGGATTGTTTTAATAATGGAAGGTTGGCATGAAAAGGGTGTTATGTGTGCGTGTTGATGAGTGAGAGTGTTGATGTTGACTGACCCTGATTGATTTGATCTTGTTTTTTAAGGAAATAATTACTATATTAAGGAAGATGGAAAAAGACGCCCAGAGGAAGATTAAGAGATGTCGAAAATACACAATAATTTTATCAACGATTGGATTCGCTTTGGCATATTATTCCGTTTATGTTTCAGCGACCAAATCTAAGGATCCTACGTATCAAGCATTGTGCGATATATCGGATCAAGTTCGGTGTAGTAAAGTATTCACTTCGAGGTAAGTTAGAGTGTAATTAAATGTTATTATTTCTCGTACATATTTTTTGAGCTTGTGAGGAATATGGATTTCCTAATTATTTGTGGCTGTTTTCTAGCTTCGGCAAGGGGCTGGGGATTGTTGGAAAAGTTGTGGGCGAGGAAAGTCCTTTATACCAATCAAATGGAGTTTATGGCATGTTAATGTATATTGCCTTCATCTTTTGTAGTAAGTTGAAATTATTAAGTTTCCATATTTATCAAAATCTGGTGAGTAGTAAAGTGCTTCTATAGTGTTGAACTTAGGCTGGTATGGTTTGCAAGTGAAGAGAAAGAAAGCTGAGTGCTGCGATTACCAATTCAGGTGTGCGAAACAGCTGGGGGTTGTGGTTTTTTAGCTTGATTTCTGTAGGCGAATTGTTGCACAGTTTTATTGAAGTTAGGATGTTAAAATAGCGTATCTTATGATCCTTCTGTTGGATTAGGATGGTAAGCTGTGGCAAAATTGTGGCTTATTTATGTATCTTATCTACTGTCTTTATTGCAATGCTATCGCTATTTTGGAAAATAGCAGGAGTGACAGAATTGATGAATCCGATCACACAGCTGTTTTTTGATGGTCTACATAAATATGCCGCGCGAAATTGTATACCACACTTGGAACATAACTGACTGCTAATTGTAATAACCTGAGCTAGTACATGTGTTTGTCTAAACCAAAATCTTGACCATACTTTTAATTCTAGGATGTTTGCGATACAGTTAAAAAATATGGTATATTTTAGCCCTGAATACGACTAACAGTAATTTGGTAATTTGCAGGTCTGTTCCCGTATCGCTTCTTTGCTAAATTGGAAGTCATCCTTGGGGTCATTGCCAATATCGTTTCGTGCTACTTGGCGTACATTCTCTTCGTCGTTCTCAATGATGTTTGCGTCGTTTGCATCGGTACCTACATAATCGGATTCCTACTTTTAATTGTTGCCATTCAGAATCGTCGTGCTGTGAATGTATTGAGAGGTGAAAGCTTGCAAAACTACACGGGATACCTAGATGGAAAGTCGACTCCTGGGAAGAAAAGGATCTGAGGTGTTAATTTTGAAGTTCATTAATCAATGCAGTTTTTCTCTTCTATCAGCATGTTTTCACAACCATAAGTTAAGAACTTGCTGCGCAAATGCTAAACTCTGTATTTCATTTATGGTACCCCATCAGCGTATCTAAACGATAGGGTTAGGTGGTGGTATTTACTGAAGGGGAGTATTTAATGTTCATGTTAGTCATTATTTTCTGTAGGCAGAATTGTTTGTTCCGGTGCTAGACAATTATCTTCTAAACAGTGTTCTGTGATAAGGTCAACTTTCTGTGTGTAGATTTTACAGTAGTAGTATTCAAGCCTAATGTGACAGCGAAGGGTACTAAACTGATCTGTAAGCGCATTCCAACAGTTCCGCCGAAAGGCAAATAACCAACATATCACTCGTTCTTGAATAATTATTAAAAACGTTACTCTCCGTTTTCAATAAAAGGGTCTACTATTTGCTTCTCATTCGAATTTGTTGCAGCAGGTTCATCAGCACATCCCACATGTAAACCAACATATGTAAACATGAATACGTTTGTAAACACTTACACAAATGTAAACACTTGTTTACAAAACTTTGTAAACACCATTTTTAAAATGTGTACAAACGTTTGTAAACACGTTCGCCAGTGGTGCTCAGACTGGTAGTTCCTGCGACTTTCGATTGAAGAGAGTTACACAGTTGACCTCTCAGCTGGAAAATTTTTCAGTAGCTAAAAACATTTATTTACATGATTCTGCCATATCTTGAGTGGCTACTGACTGAAACCTGGAACGTGCTTCCATATTTACAATCTTCAGTTCACGCATAACAGGAAAGAAATGACTTCCTTCAATTAGATGGAAAATGAAGGAAAAGAAGGATTCTTTAAATCAATTGATCATCTTTACTTGTTATTTAGTATGACTGAGCAGCAACATAACAAATGTATCAAATGCACGCTTACAGCAATAACTGAAACATCAAAAATAATAATAATTGGTCCAAATTACAATGAACGGCGGGCTCTGTGGCCTTGTCTGCTAGTTGCATCATATTCATGGCGTAAAATTACTTAGCAGCAGCGGTAACAGAAAAAAACCTGCCAGAATTCTATCACAGTCTACGTGTCTACTTTTACTTAAATTATCTTACAACCACTATACTTTTAATGTCAAACTTACTACTTATTGCTGCAGAACTAAAGTTGTGTACAGTTTATTATTAGACTCGGACTACGATGGCTACTCTGCAATAGCAGTAATCCTGTCGTGGCATTGTTGCTACAAACGTAAGGAACGGTTATTACCATAACTGACATTCAGTTTCCTACTGGAACCAGTGGACCATTTTTAGGGTGCACTGTATACATTCTGAAACTGAAACATGGACTGAATAGAGTAAATCATTGCTGGTAGAACATCTTCTTGGTGTTTTCCAGTAGTACAATAGCGAAAACGCTGTATCAGCTCAAAATAATGAATTATTTATAAGGAATGCTACTACAGCAATCACTTCTTCATATGGTTCTTGTAATTTCACAAACGCAAGCAACATGAAAATAGTTAATCGGGCAGAAAAGGCAAATCATTATTCGCACACAAAATATAACAATGGCAACACGTAAGTGCCGTTAATTCTGCTCCTTCCTCACACGAAAACGATAATGTGCAAAATAATTCTCTTTACGTGGAAACGTATCTCAGTAATTGCATATCGTTGTTTCCTCATGCAATGTCTAAATATTTTGCTACACTAAAATACTCTGACTGTATAGATTGAAAGGCTTTGGAATAAGCTGCGAAATTATACTGGACTTTCCTGGATATCCTTCAGTTCTGTTTTTGCCAGTGCCTTTTTCATGTGGACCACTGTGGCCTACTGATGAGAGAAAAATATAAAGGCAGCATCAGGATTGACTGTCCTCTGATAAAGGCAATACTTCTCAAAAAGTTGATGCCTATTATTTTCCTATATCTTATCATCAATTTTAAGTAGAAAAAGTACATGAATAGAAGTAGTATCAAAATGTAATTTTACGCAGACTTAGTGTCCAGTCTATATCACGGATTGCAAAAGCTAGTACAAAATATCTTTAGAGTTATCAAGCCAGCTACTGTTCTTGTTGTCTTTATGGCTGGGAAGTTCTGCGTCAGTAAAATCTATTTCTGCAGTGTCCTCACTTCATGCCACTTATATGCCTACTGTGAACAATGCTGTCTCCACTCCTGAAAGCCGAATTGTGATGACTAGGAGGCAACTAACGATTTCAAGCTAGCAAAACTGAGCTAGAGGGTATTTTATCCATTAAGAATTATACACATGCACATGTATAGACCAGAACCTGCTAATTTCTTTGAAAGAGAGGTGACAAACTTCTGCTGCATTAACTACTGATTACTAGAATGAAAGCCGTCATACTGCTCTTCCTCCACTTCCTAGTACTGTACAACAAGATTTTTCATCGTCATCATCACCTCATCATACTTTTCCTGATTATTACATCCACTGCTTACGAATTTCGCCTAAAATACTTTTTCGTGGGAAGCAATAAGAACATTGGAAAATAGGCTGCACAACTTGTCATTTTACATGCTGGAGCTGTGTGCATTCACCTGACATTATTCTCCCAGTCTATACAACCGCAAATGGGAGTACAGCAAAAGACTTGGATTTTCAGACAAATACTGTCTAAGCCGCAATAACATAGTGTCATATACTTCCGTAATTAAAAACTGAGATCCGAAATATACAGCGTGTTATCAGTAAAAATACCATTCTTTTGAAATGTTACTGCACCTCCTCCGAGGTCGCTCCACCCCTAAAGTCAATTACCAACAGGAACCTAAATAACTTTCAAATTTTAAGGATGCTTATTTCTTCAATTTCCTCGGATCTGCAAAGAAATTTCTGCTACTGTAGAAGTGAAGTAAAAGCAGTTAGCTGGATACATATAAGCTGGATCACAAACATGAATCCCCACACAAAGTCTGTCTCTACACTACACCTTTATGCATGCGTGCTCAAAACCTAGTACGAAAATAATCTACTGCGAGATAGTTAGCGATTCTCCATTAGCTCTTCGCGCCAAAAAGAAGTACAAGATTCCAGCTTGAGCCATTACATCCACAGTGCCGGCTGCTAAGAGGTCCGTATTCCCTGTCCCTTCGCTTCTGGCACCTGGTCTAAGAAGTGTTGGGCCAAAAACAGTGGCCAAGTTATGAAGGGACATTTTGTTGTGATTTTCGTGACTATTGATCCTGAAATTGAAATCGCAAAAGTTAAATCGTAGTCGAAAAATAACCAATCAGTCCACGCAGTCAAACAATTACGTACCTCGTCATGTGGTCTAATAGAAAGACGATTATGTGCTGATTTATTGGAGGTAACGTCGAGAACAGCTGCAGCAATGTTTTCCGCTTCATTTCGGGGTCGGGTAAATTGAAAGCTTCAAAAAACCTTGGATATAAATCATCGGTGAAAAGAGCTTCCGGCAACTCCCGCATGTACATTTTGAGTGCCCCGGTGACGGAATGAATGTCTACGTCCTTTAATAGCTGCTCAGCCTCGTAAGCATCTGAATAAGAAAATGCAATGCTCGATTATAACACAGGAAAACTTAATGATTTCACTCGAATGAGATTTACTTGTTTCAAACGCCTTCTTCAGGCGAGACACATCGGATGCCGACCCGGAAACCCTGTATATTCCCACTTCATTTATTCCTCTCCGTTCAACTTCCCGGACGCAACTTGTCATGACGAAAGGAACTTGTCTTTTCTCTCTCCTACGATAATCAACAATAGCGAAGATTAAGTTTCCGATTTCATCACTTCTAAATCCACCGAATTCATACTAAGGCTAGCACATCTAGTGAATATCAATAGATTCCGCAGCATAGATGTCTAACTCGAGGCACGTACTTGCAAACTTGTGTTATTTTGGCACCATAGAGACCAGAAGGTTTGGCAGTTGGGACTCTGCGAATGGTCATTTCAGACGGAACAAACTTTGTTGACATAGTGAGCGTGTAATCGTGAAGCTCAATTTTTCTTTCGTTCATTGAGGAAGTCAACCAGCTACGACTCAACTGAAATAAGTAATATTTTTGTTGTAAGATCCAAATGTATAGAGATCAACGCCTATGTAAGTCTAAGGCTGAATGGACGTACTTCTATGGTAGTTTTTCCGCGAATCAGGGTTCCTTCCTTGGGATGGTCTTCATAAAGTAGTATCCTAAGATTCTGTGCCCCTTCTAGTTCTATTACAAAATCTTGGTTCCAGTTTGGCCTTGTGGTTTCGCAAATCATTTTTGTTTTTGCTTTCCGGAAGAAATGACCGTAAGAGTCCACTTCCAAGCACACATAGAGATCTACGCGTAACAGTCAAAGTTCATTGTAAGATACGTAAAATTCCAAAACTTGCTTCGTTACCCAAGTAAAGACTCGCACCTGCTGGTCTCTGTATGCCAGTCAACTGTCCAATCAAAACGTAAAAGTCACCGACGAGTAGATTTTCGTCTCTTCCCGTCCTCAGTAAATAGGAACCCATGTTAGTTTTAAGATGCTTTCTACAAGAGGTTAACCATGACTGGAGCTCATGCATGCTGAGGTTAGAAGGGCAGGACAATTGTCCAGACTGCAAAAAATTGAAAACTCAGCTATCAGTATCACTAGATAATAATTTCACAGTACAACCGTCACACTGTTTTTCACCCACCTTCAACGTTTCTATGGCATCAACCCATTGACTACGCTCATATTCAGAGGACAAAAAGAACGTGTATGCGCGCCCGTTTCCTTTCACTTTAAATACCAAATTCGGAGACGCCAAAACCAGCTGCGCTTCTAATTCTGCTAACTTCTTACGCTGTTTCTCGGCCTTGGCTTTCTGCAAATATACAAAAGGATTTCCAAATTTAGCAACATTTGGCATTACTGCGGGAAACGAACAACTCCGGTGAAACTCTACTGACCTTAGGATCATCTCTGCTGGTTTGCCTCTTTATTTGATCCCGAACAGTGGATGCCTGTGACCTCAGAGCTACCAAGTTAATAGTGGCAGACTCACGAGGCTCTGTGGATTCTTCAACCACCGCACAATCTGTTACGGGTATGTACCACTTCAACTCAAATGTGAACTTCTCCCCTTTGCCAGATGCCTGCAAACATGAGCAAATCGGCCCTTCAGTTTCAGTCGATACATCAAACTTAACTATGATACTATGAAACTTGTACTTTCTGCAATACTAACCTTGTACTTTGCACAGACTAGGACGTCATTGAAGAGAAAGAGATGTCGTAGCTTTCTGTGACCTTCGGACAGCTCCACAATGAACGAATTTTTAACTAAGTGACGAGGATTTCGGTCCTGACCCTGAAGAAAGGAATAGTAACTTCCTCAGTCAAGTAGCACAGTATGAAACATCGCCTTAAAGGGTACGAACAAACCTGAAACAGCTGCTCTGGTTGAATCATCTTAAATTCACTCAAAAATGACTGGAATTCTCGTAGCGCATTGCGCAAGGACTTGTGATCTGGATGATTCTCAGGTAAGTACTTCAATAAGTCCTGTGAAAGAGCAAACCATATTATCTCAAAGTGTGCAACATCGTATGATACAAATCCTCAGTGTTGCCATTTGAAAATTCATATTCATTTCCTTAAGACTATACCTGAATGATTTCAATGTTCTTCTGAATCCGCGACACAGGAATGTACAATAGCGTTTCTAGGGAAACGACTTGGTTTTTGTTCATGGATCTGAGTCTTATACTTTTGGTGCTACCGGCAAAGTCGACATTGTTCTGACTACATTTACGGACTGTATCTACCGCTCGTGAGTAGTTCTGTAGGAAGGCTCCATAAACCCCAATTTCTCGAGCCTGAAATAATTAAGATAAAAGAATTAGTAATTACATACATACATTTGTGAGAATGTTGACAAGTAGCCACTCAATGATGAAAAATGTCCGAAAGGTAAGTATTAAAATGCTGTTTTGTTTTACAGAAGTAGTCAAACTACTCACCAGACATTCAAAATGCTTCCCCACTGTCATACTTGGTGTTTTTTGCTGAAGGCCCATTAAGAATTTCTGATGAAGAGCAAACAACTCAGGAATTTTGTAGAAAATAATGTTGAAATCATCCGTAGAGAGGACGGGCTTGGATGTTGCTAAGGATGCCTTTAGTGGTTTCATATACTGTATCATAACATTCAAGGCTTCCACATACGCACTTTCCGACTCCGCTATATTAGCTAACATTGTTCGGAACATGGCATATTTCTCTTGGTCCGCGGCCGTCATTGTAACCGCATCCAGTCCTGCTCCACCAACACCTGGACCACCTTTGGCTTCCCCATGACCACCACTTCCCACACCTGAGTTTCCGCTCCCAGGAATGGCATCGATAGTATTGCTGTATACCCCTGCACATAGAAGTATAAACAATGAATTAATTACGCGCTTGAACAAACACGAGAAATGCGTTCACAAGTTCTACCATCTGTCAAATTTTGGTGGTTACTCTAACATATCCGGAGAAAAAAATTATTTTTCAAAGAAGTCATTCAAATTCCAAACCTCCTCTTAATATGCCACATTATGGTAGAACTAAAGGAGGGCGTGAGCAAAATCCTTGTCCTACCACATCATCTCATTCAGTTAATTTGGGACACCAACTCGAGTTAATCAACTTATGAACTCACTTCGTGCTCATGTATCTCACAAATCTGCGCTCATAATGCTCTCCTTGTTGAAGATGTACCTACTTCCAAACTCACCTTATGTATCCCTTAAACAACATCATCATGAACATACGGTTCACATAATGAAATGGCCCATTTGAATCCCTTTCCGCGTCACTGAGGCTAATAGCCGCAGAGGTTAACCAAATAGAAGCACATATTATTTGTCAAAAGTTTCCATTCACAATGAATACATGCTTGAGACCATTTAGCTATGAGTACCGTAGTACACTGAATTCATTTTACGCATGCCGCCGACTAAGCGTCAAGCATTTCCTTTCTATTCATATTATGAATCTCATGAGATCTTCTTAATAGTATTCTGGCAATATCTCCGTCATCTTTCGCATTGTGTGCAGACGTATAAGCAGCTATTCTGAAGCGCCTTAATGGTACCGTACAATATGCTTCACTTTGCAACACGTTTCGTTATGACTGCATGTAGCACATAGTTGCTTCTGCATGCGAAGAATCATTCATCACAATTCACTGCAACAGCAATACGTTCATGTGCCGATTCATTTGAAACAATAATAATCACTTTTACCGGCCACTACTCCGTCGGGTACCATCAACAACATGGTTGCAGTAAGTGTAAAAAGCACGTACCGTTACCATTTCAATCCATCTTGCCAAAAGTTTTACAAATGTACTACAACGAAAACTCGACCATTGGCACCATAGACCTGAAAGCAAGAGCCGTACTGTCATTACTAATGGCGCGACACGAGGCAGTCAACTGATTTTCATTTGTCATATTCTCGCATGCAACTTTGCCTTCTTGCCCACTCTTGATGTGCTTAGAATCCTCATAACAAAACTCAACGAGCCTTAAAATCTTCATAGCTACTCGGCTACTGTAACGCATTCTCCCTGTCGCTGTTCCGCTAAAATACTAAGCATACTTTCTCCTTTTGAGAGACATCAAAGTCATCAAAAAATAAAGTACACGAAGATGCTTAAATTACACAAGAGTACTGGATGGGTAAGGTAATAGCAATTTATATAACGTCTAAGCATGCCACCTAAGCCTAAGCTAAGTTAACAGTTTTCTAAATGTTGCAACGACTCTCTCAGCAGCGTATTAATGACGCGGAGCTGAGCCGTGCACTGGTGCACTGTAGATCTTGATTTTTAGCCAGATTGATGATACTCGGAAGGCAAGAACGACGCACATGGTGAGATAGACGGACAAAGAGAGGGGATTTTTCATTTCTTTTCCTCAAACCAGAGTCATCAGTAGCGATGTGCCTCATCGCTTTTCTGAAAAGGTGCTCGCTCGAGCGAACCTAATCATAAGTGTGCAAACTGGCCGGCAAAGGGCAAAATTCTACGTGGCTCCCTCAATTGTTTTGTTATTACAAGCTCAGAAGACATCAAATGGGGGAAGCCTATAGAGAAACCGTCTGCGGTTGAAAATTAGCAATTGTCGGCAATTTTCATGAGCTCACTGGTCATCCCAAGACAGATTGTACAACTGAATCTATGAACTCAGAGCAGTCGGTGCTACATAGTAGTAACGAAGAAAAATCACGAATGGCTGTCGCTACCACTACGAACCAACTTGCATGAAAACAACACCAGGTTACGCAAGATAACAACAAGAATCAAGAATTACCACAGTCTTAATGCAACCGCTTAAAACAAGGAGAGCAGCTCCAAGGATCTGAACTATGTACACGGCTAAAAACTTCACAATAAGTATGCCCTGCACATCAGCAACAAACGGTGCAATTACAACGTGCACGCAAGTAAGGTAGCGAAAAAACAACCACCGATTTTCAAATGCTTTGAAAGCTTTGTATGTGAGTAATGAACGCTGATCACTGTCTTTCTCCGAACATACAGCATAAATGCATTCAACACAGTAAATAACTGCTTACAAAGGCCTTGCTGAAGGCCACAGGTTAACTGTAGCGAGTAGCTCTATCATCATTATAATCAACATCTCCAACATGAAATGCGCTGGTACACATGAACAAGATTACTCATCTTGATGAAGACAAAAAAAAATTACCACAAGTAACTACAAAGCATAATAATGATTACTACAAATCCACTCTGTTACTTAAAAAATCCTAGGGTTACACCTCCATTGGATTCCTCCTCCTGCTATACGGCTGTCAGTGTACAGTTTTAACAACGATTTTTTAAACCAACTGGTGGTATATCACATTTTCAAAAGCCATAAAGCCAGTGGCTTGACTTACGCAAACATGAACAACTTTTAGCTCCGGCATGCTACAGCATCATCACTACAACCGTATGAGAAGTAATTGAACTTGACTCATTTGAAAAAAAACATCAACTCGTAAAACCTCTCTTCCCTCCTGCTCTCACACTAACGAATGATATATTCCAAATTTTTTTTTTGCATACGCTTTCTGCCAATGCAAACTGATTACTATTACCTGAATCAATATCAAACATATCCAAATTGGAATCAGTGATATCCCCTTCTGTGTCATCGGCTTCGCCATCAGGGTCATAGGAAATGGCTCTAAGAATTGCTGGCTCATCCTCTTCTGACTCTCCCGAGGCTCTCGAGTCCTTCCGTTTTGATTTGCTGTAAGAAAGAAAGACCAACAATTTCAATGGCGCTATCAATTTTTGAAATTTACACATAAGATAGAAAGCCTAATCTCAATAGTTCCAGTGTTTCGATTCCAACTATTTATTTACGGGACAACACATTTAAAAAACAACAAAGCTGTGAAACAGCAAACACAACAAAATTATTGCTTTCTTTTCTAGTAAAGCATTTCCATCTCAGTGATTACAATGCCAAGTCCAATTAATCTATTACATGCGCGTGAAATTCGGACCCAGGTTCATAAAGAACTAAAAGAATCTTAAGGACGGCACGTTAGCAAAAAGATTTATGGTCCACCTGAACACCGCAGTGGTTTGTTCAGGTGGGGAAAAACTAAGATTCTTTGTATTCTAGCAGCAACAGCATTGCTATCCGATATACTTATCCCTGTGTATGTGATCCTGACAGAAACGAGTTGAGCTGCAGTAAGTAAAGCAACTGACTGCAGCTTCAGTTGATGTTCACGAACGAAGCAAATGGCCGAACGCCGAGAAGTCAAATAAACGCCTAACTGAGCACAGGAGAAACGGGAGTCAAGTGAAATTAACTTTTCATTACTGTACAATAAAAATTTTTATCGCGTAACATAAAAACACAAGGAACAGAGTGTAGGAGAGCTTAAATCGGGTCTGCCATCAACACAAAGAAAGGTATTTAGCAACTTGGACTCATAACAAGATCGTGAAAATAATTACATTACTGCAACAGCAGAATCTGCTCCTTGTCCAAAAACATGAATGTCTTAAACTAACGTCAAGAGTTCCTTACTTACGACGGCTACGACTTCCCTATCACTTTATGCATTCTCTCCCCGGCTATATTTAACACTAACTATGGTTACTGCAATCATGAAAAACCCTGAACGTTTTAACGAAATGAGTAAAACAAACTGTCTGAGAATCCGGAGGCAGCCTGAACTATAAAGTACAGATTGAAGCAGTATGGTGCAAGGGTTATGCTAGAAAAGTGATGACTGGAGATTAAACGAACCTTAGGAAATAGTCGATATTGACATAATTCGCACTGGGACCTTTGCCTTCGGAATAGCTATCGTTGGGCAATGGGCTGCTGGTGAATCCATCAGTGTCAGATGTTGTACCTGAGCTGGTTGTTGTGGCAACGCTATGACCGGATATGACTGAAGTCTGAGACTTAATTGTGGCACCGTCATTGTTGTTGTTGGCACTCGTAGCGGAAGACAATGGATTTTCCGTATTATTCCGAACTCCAATGCTTTCTAAGGATGAATCTTTCTTGGACAAGGAATTATTTAATGAACTGCTTTGATTGGCCTCTTCAGACAGCATCACGTAATCATCCTCCTGATCCGGTGCAACAGTGTCATACATGGGCTCATTATAAGCGCTTGCGTTATCCATGAAGGACTCAACTGGATTATTTTTTTCTAGTGTATTCTTCCGGGAATTACTTCCGCTTCGCCTCTCAGGTTCAGCTTGCATTGGAGCAAGGTCGGGTTCAGGTGGAGGGCTATCATAAATCTGGTCATTATTCGTGTCAAATTCTGCGTCGCAGGGGTCAATATAATCAGAGACGATAGATTCAGTAACAGGACGACCATGCAGGTACCTGCTGCTGTTACTAATCTCTCCACGGCGCTTCTGATAAGCCGAGTTGGATCTTTTGGGAGTGAGCTGCTCCGCATTTTTGGACTTATTACTAGATTCCATTTTGTTGACAAGATCCAAAATTTTAGAGCGGACGCCGGAACTTTCCCTCTCAGCGATTTGAATCTCCCTCAAATGGCCTGACGAAGATGATGAAGAAGAGGAGTTGGCGGATGGTGCCTGAGGAAATGGATTATAATCGGCAGAAAATTTATGTGATTTTCCCGGCTTGGCGGGAGGAGCCTTATCATCAAGATCATTCTGCGGCGCGGACGGTGGAGGAAGTGGTAATTTACTGCCTTCGAATCTCTTAGAAATAGCTGCGGTACTGGCCCCACCGTGACTACTACTCTGTGTTTTGGGTGGGAAGGCGGGAGTGTTATTTTCTGAGGTTGCAGGATGGGTGCTCTTGTTGTGACCACCACTTTCACTACCACTACTACTATTTGTTCCCATACTTCCTGAGGAATTTTTCCGCGAGTCGAAAACAACTGTTCTGTCGATGCTTGATTTGCTTGAATTCTGACCTGAAGTGCTTCTATTATTATTTGATCCTTCAATTTCAGATACACCTGCTAGAACTTCAGTGCCGTCTCCGTTATTGTTATTACTGGTGGAACGGTGACCACCATTTTGAGTCGTTGTGTCAGGACGCTTGAAGCTTTTAGGTGGAGGCCTTGGCGGAACTTTCTTCAGTCTTTTGATTTCTTCATTATTATTACTATTGTTAGATTTGCTCACCCCATGACTAGAAGTGCTAGCTAGCTTTTCCTTCTCGAATCCATTAACTTCTATCACCGTCACAAAGTGATCTTTTGCATCTTCACCGTTCTCCTCCCCACTGTCACCACCATCTTCTGAAACTGGTTCTCGACGATGATCGTCTTTGACAGGAGCAGAAGTGGTAGCAGGAGCGTCACCATTTGAACCCTTTCTAACAGCAGATTGCTTCTGTTGATGATGATGAACGGATGTACTTTTTTCTTCAATGGCCTCTGTTGACAATGACCCTTTACAATCCACCCCTCCGTGTGAGCTTTCCGCTGAAGCTTCATTTTGCATTTGTTGAGCAAGAGAATGTCTTTCTAAAGTGTCTTGTATAGCATCATTGATGTTATCTCTCTCCTGAGAACGGCCTCCATGAACGGCACTTCCTTCCTTTGAACTGCTATTCGTCGCATTGTTAACTTCTCCTTTTTTCTTTTCAACTTCTTCCAACAGACTCTCCAGGAACTGAACATATACTCGCTCCTTCTCCAACTCCTCTTGAAGCTCCTCCACACGTTTTTTGTGTTTAGCTAAATTAGTCTTCACATCTTCTTCCCAGGCCGTTGGCAGTTCACTTCCTGGGAACTTTTGTACCCAAACTTTATTGAAATCACTGATTGCACTCATAATTATTCCCCTCTTATGGACCACGTTGCATCACACAGAGAAGAAGAAGACGATGACATTCCAATTGTCACGTACGTCACTCCAACATGCATCCTCAGCAGTAGTAGCATGCATGTAATCCTTCAACACAGCCCTTCATCATTCTAGACCATACTTGGCCCAAACGTGCACAAAATGACAATGGAATTGCTGATGAAAGTCATAATTTATCCAGTTTTCCGATTTCTATAGGCATATATATATGCAATGAACACATGAACTAAAACACTTTTGAGCACCGCTGAGTAGTAGTTGCTTCAGTCGTTGTTCTTGTTACTGCTGCCGTCACTCAAGGGCTTCACCGAGATCGGCTGACTTTCTAAAATCCCTGCAAAAAGAATTAGCAATCTTTTATGCAATATCACTACTACACATCAGAAAACAAGATGAATTTTTAGAGGGCACGAAGGAACAAAACGACAAGCTACATGAAATTTCACGCTCACGTTTCATGCTCCGCTCGTTTACATGCATTTAGCACGAGTATCGCAGAATACTAAATTGAGTATAATAATTGAGCAAAAATGCTTCACACTCTCACGACCGGATGAAACTGACTCACTCAACCTCATTCAGATCAACACAGAAACTGTGAGGTGCAAGAGTTAAATGCAATCTCGGCATTATGAACACCAAACCAGAGACTATATCGTCTACACTTTGTGACGACAAGGACATAACATATAGTTACATGAGTACCAAAAGCCTTTACGCTTAAAAAATGCACAGTATTATTCTTCTGAACACTTGAACCATAATTCAGATTGCAGCAGCAGAAGGCTTTTTGCATAAAAGCCAACTAACTGACACCTGCTCCTGAAAAGCATTTCTACATAAAAACCTAACATGTTGTTGTTCTCTCATCCACTACATCACTGTTTTCCCTCACACAGAAACTAAGGCTGAAACTCCTTGGTTCTTCCCCTGCTGGTCATCAAAACAAAGGACTGACTGAGACCAGAAAATTTCGACATTTTAGGGACCACTAAGTGCATGGTTCTGTGAGCTTGCAAAAGCATGACACATCACATCACCAACAAGTCACGTCATTTATAACGTAACTCACTTCTTACAATTACTCCATTTCAAAGTACATTAAATTTCACACCCATTTCGTCCTATCTCCCTCTCTGTCTAGCTATAGCTACGCAAACTGCTGTCATCTTCCTTCCTATCATCATCATCATGATCCATGAACTTCCATACATTCTTTGGAAGCTCAAGACAAGCTTTGGTCGCTGATTAGTCCAAATTCCTTAGAGTCATTTATATCGTCTCATAACAAAACGCAAGACAGGAATAATAATAATTTCTACTACATCTTGGCTAGCACCGCAAGCCGCTGAAAGTAGCCAATTCATCCTTTTCAAAGCTTCCTTTCATACTTTACACAAAACGAATGATCATCCTCTTATTTCATTATACTTGTCCCACAAATCGAGAGTAAAAGGCTTGTATTTAGCTCATGTATTATAGATCATGATGACAACAACAACTCTCTCTCTTCTCTCAATTAAAAAACCATGGAAAATTCAACTATTTTCGTGGTTCTTCGTCACCACAAGAATGAGAGTTCGATGATGGATGTATTAGCCGAAAAATTCTCATCGAAATTCCTTCCTGTCCTGATAATAATAATAATAGTTTTTGAAAGCAGGACAGCCATAATAGCTCTTCATACCATTTTTTCGCTAGGTAGCAGTTATTCATTGCTTGTCTGATTGCTTGCTAATAAATGCTTCTGAAGCTACAACAGAAATCAACAAGGGAACATTATTTATAAACAATAAATAATTTTCTCACACGACTACCTTCGGTAATAATGATGAACTGCATGTCTGACTCAGTCCGTGAAAAAAATCCTTGCTGTTGTAGATCTAATCAGACTTGATAATATAGAGCTACCTGACGCTGTTCAACCACACAATGCCATAATGCCAATACGTAAATATCTTTAAAAATCCAAAAATAAATTTCTTCCTTTCATCATAGTAACCGCAGGTTGAAAAGCTACTTTTCATATTCCATTCCCTTGCATTCTAACAACAGCAAAAGTTTAATAGGTTTCCTCTTCACATCGGTGTCATCATCAACTCAAGTTTTATTACTTCCAAAATCGAGCATCCACCTGCGAAACTGTCTGTCGACTGACTGATTGACTGAGTCATCAAATGAATAACAAATAAAATGATGACATTAAAAATTACATCTCATACGAATACTGTACAGCTGTCAGGCAGCATCAGAACAGGTCAAACTGAGCAAAAATGTGAACGTACTGAAAATAAATATACCGAAAATCAACTCTGTAGCTATGGTCATGTCATGACACACTACGACAATTCAATACCAACATGAACAAATAAATCATCTTGTTCACACTTATTTTGCACAGAAGACCGCTACATAGTATCAATTTCACTTTAGTCGTCAACCTAATAGCTATACAAATAGCTTAGCAGTTTTCATATTTCATGAGACACGACAGATACAGGACACGAAAACTGATTAAACTAACACCATCATGTTATGTACATAAACTGGAAATGGAAGGTTAATCACTTACTTTTCACTCGATTCCCACCACCACACTGTCTTCTTCCTCCTTGCTCCTTCAGAATGTAATTAATAAGAATGGCCGGATACTACAGTTTATGTTACATTTTTTGGTGACCAAAAAATATTTTACCCGCTACAAAACTACACACTCCAGACCAAGTATTTATATAAATTAGGTCTCTTACACGAAACTGTTTTCAGTAAAAATTCCTTCAGTAGTTCGATACGACGAATGAATCAGTAGTACAAAAGTACGAAAATCTTGTTCGTTTTCTCCGCAAAATTTCCAGCTGCTGTTGTAGAAATTATTATTTTTCACAATTCTTCTAAACCAGAAGGCACACTCAAGTACACTA
>JAQFYD010000335.1:0-21010 GCA_034694225.1 Bourletiella hortensis | reverse complement strand
TTTATTATCATTTAACGGGAGATTGACGCTCTTGTGATGCAAAGACAGCCTCGTCTACGGTGTCAGACTGTGAGATTTGAAAGCTAGGAAGGGATCAATGAGAAGCTAAATTAAAGTGGCAGTACATTCAGTTATAGGTCTTTTAAGGACTCGCTTAAATGAAAGATTTATTTTAAGTCATTAAATACAAGAAGTGATGGAGCTTTTCAAGGATTCAATGAGAGACAGTATGACATTTACTGGGTGAACTTAAGCAACGATTGTTGTTGATTCTTCATCCTTAAGGTCTTTGATATGAGGTCGATGATTCGGAGGGTAACGATTGTTTGGAGGACGACCACCGGGTCGGTGTCCAGGGCGATGATTTGGGGGATAGCCACCGTTGCCGCCGTGATTCGGGGGATAACCACCGTTGCCGCCGTGATTTGGTGGATAGCCACCATTACCACCGTGGTTTGGGGGATAGCCGCCATTACCGCCGTGGTTCGGGGGATAACCGCCATTGCTGCCGTGATTTGGGGGATAACCGCCATTACTGCCGTGATTTGGGGGATAACCGCCATTGCTACCGTGATTTGGGGGATAACCGCCATTGCCACCGTGATTTGGTGGATATTGGCCTTGGTTAGATGGGTACCCGCCTTGATTGGGTGGGTAGCCTCCCTGATTTGGCGGATATCCTCCTTGGTTCGGCGGGTATCCACCTTGGTTGGGTGGATAGCCTCCTTGATTTGGCGGATAACCTCCTTGGTTCGGCGGGTATCCACCTTGGTTTGATGGGTAGCCTCCTTGGTTTGGCGGGTATCCGCCTTGGTTGGGTGGGTAGTTTCCGCCTTGATTTTGAGGATACTGATTTGATGGATATCCTCCCTGTCGATCTCCGTTGTTATTAATTACAACATTTACAGCTGGCGGTTTTTGCCGTTGCTTTCCAAGTAGACCATCTTTAATATCAGAGATAGCATTTGCTCCTGCTACCAGCCTGTCTTTTACTCTGAAAACCAGTGAGTCATTATTTCCTGGTGACTCCGGGAATGACAATGGCGTATCAGGTTCAGCACTCAAATCGGCCTGGAATATGCCAATAAAACATTTAGAATGTTAGAACCTTTCGGGACAACAATAATGAAAAGCTATTACATATTACATCACAAAGGATGAGCAACTTACCCGAGACACCACTGCGAGGCCTAATGACACGACGAAGATGGCGGTTATTCTCATTGTTGCTACAGTAAGCTTTTGATCAGCCGAAAGTCGGCTGGAATGTGTGAAGTAGACAAGCGGAGCTAATTGTTTATAAAGGAAAAATATTGTTGCATGTATGATGACAATCACTACATCGCCAGCTTCTGGCCTCCAGCTGTGAGTCGTATAATGTTGCAATTAATGATATTAATTAAGCCACAAGCAAATTGCATTTTCATGCACGCATTGACGCACGACTATACTTGTAATCATGTTTTCCCATTGACGTACCCAGCGGCTGTCGGAGGTAGATTATTGTGTGCAGCCAGGATTTGTTGTTCTGGTACATTTTGATTTGCATCATTGGAAGAAATACTTAAGTAACATAGCACCATGTGCACTTAAAATAGCATTGGTTATATCCTAAACGTGATAGCAAAGACAATATCGTTTCACTTGCTGCAGGTTTTCCCTAATATTTCTACACAATGCAATTATTTTATTTGAACGTCATCGCTAATACAGTTGTCATAATAGCGTTAAGAAATTGGTAAATCGTCATAACATCCCAACATAAAGAGCCAAAGCCAGACCGACGGTGCTCAATTCACACGTGTTTATGAGCTCGTTTCATGTCAAGGTAAAGCCCGTGTGGTGGTCGCCAGTGGCCATTCCCGACAGAATTGCTGGAGGTAAACACACACGGCTTTGCTTACACGCATTTCACATTTTCTTAAATTTGCACGAATCTGTTGTAAGTAGAAATAGTTTGCTCTCTTAGACTGTCATGCTGTATACATGCCAGTGAATTCGGGAATAAACTCATTAAAAACCCGTACTTTAAGCAAGGTTACCATGACACTTTTAATATTACTGTCGTGCCTTACTACTACAATAGCTCAGCCCGTTCTTCAAAGCTTGAGCAACGCTGACCAAGCATCAAATTCAGCAGCAAAATATGTCACAAAGGCCGAGGAGGCTATCCAGTACTTTATCGTACCTCAGAATAAATCAAGATTACCAGCCATGGCCATTGCCTTAATTGAACGTGCAGCTTATTTGCATATACCAGTCGAATTTGGCAAGTATCGTCAGTTCTCTTCGGCAAACTACATCCTGAAGCACCAGCAAACGAAAATAGTTTACTTCAACATCCCTGTTTTCAAACCATGGGAAGCTACCAGTGATCCATTTGAGCCATTCGCAGCCAGAGGGAATTTAATGTGGATCAATAAGTATAGGGACATCGTTTTTCATATGCTTGATGCTAAGTATCCTTGGAGTGGTATGGACAAAATCCGACAAGATTTCAGATGTGCAATTCCCTTCAGAGTTGTATTCTTCATTTATAACGATGGGGTAAACAGTCAAGTGCACTTCGGCACGTTGCAGCTTCACTGTCCACAAAACTCTGGGTTCGATTGCCAGCGCATAAAATTCCTGAAATTCAAAAATGATCATTGGAATTACAAAGAGCTGGAGAAAATACTCGGAACAATTCGAAATAAAATGCACGGCTTGCCAGTTTACTATGACGAGTTCAGGGATCACGAAGATGACTACGCAGTGTTTAATACGACTCGACATGGATACGTGGGAAACCCTTCGATAAGGCTCCTGTATCAGACGAAGCGTTTTGGGTCCAGGGTCCCGACATGGGATTTAGCCTTAGTTCTTAACTTCAGCTTGATTGATGTATATGACAGAGACCATTACTATCCGGGGCAGTCCATGACTGCCTATCGAAATCAAGACATTAAATGCTGGAATGGGTTCATTCAGTACACTGGCACCGAAATGCTCTATCTGGACAGTGAATATCGTGCTCCATGGATATACGTGGTAGGTTCCACAGAATACCTACTCATGTTTGGTGCAGAACGCAGGTCATTCAGCCCAATGAACTTTACCAGTATTCTAGGACCCTTCCAGTGGTACCTTTGGATTCTGCTGCTTATAATGATCGGACTTTCGTCCCTACCACCCATTATACGCTCCAAGTCTCGTGACATCGTTGGAACAGTAATCTCTATCTCAGCCCCGTTGGTGGGCCAATTTACGGAAAAGGGCATCGGACGGAACACTCTGTTGTGGCACTCATCCTGGGTTTTCCTGACAATTTACATCAATAGCTGCTACCTTGGAGATCTTTCCAGTGCTGTGATTGTACCCCAAGTCCGGCATGTTAATACGTCCTTTCACTCTCTGGTCGAAAAACAATTTTCATTCTTTGCCCCTCCCCTCAGTCAATATGCACTTCAATGGAGGTTCAGGAATGGAAGCAACGTGCACAAAAACGTCCGCATCCATTTCACAGAAGAGGCTATCAAAGAATATGTGCTCCTTGCATCCATGGTAAAGTCAAAGGATTTGGAAAAAATGAGGCCAGAAGATGTTCGCAGATTCCTGAAATTCGAGAAAACCGTTTGGTTTGATGAGCGAAAAGACATAGAGGGAATAGCAACAATAGGACGTGATATACTAGGATATGATTATGAGGTTCTCAGACAAAAATGGCTGGCAAGTCCACTTTACATGACTTTTGACATCAACCAAGGAGATATTGTTGCAAGAGGGTACACATATCTGCTGGAGGCAGGTTTCGTTCATTTCTGGGAGGAATTTACGGACCTCGTCGTCCGCGACATCAAACTCAGATTCTATTCCCAAATTTCTGGTGCTTTACGCTCAGAAAATACTGATAAGGGAGTTCCTCCCGTTCTTCTGGAGGATTCATTGATGCTAGAAGCTCTGTGTTTGTTTGGTTTCGGACTGACTACTTGCGTCTTGGTTGAAATAATTTCAGGAATCCGGGTGAGACTAGTGAAGCTGTTCAACAAATCTGGCTAATATACATACTTGATAGCGGGCACACGGCATCTCGGGCCTGCAATGGCGACACATTCGTAACCATTTGGGAGTTGTTATTTACTTTATTTCACTATTTCGTGTTTCAAAATAAGTATATATCCTACGAATAAGTAAAAAGTTATGAATACATAGTCCCATTGGGAGGAGTAGCCCAGTAGCTAATACGGAATTCAGATCACGCCAAGGTTAGGAACAATAAAAGTCAGTTTACAGGACTTGGAAAATACCGCCATTGCTTTTTTATTAAATGTTAATGTGCTTTTACTATGCCGCTATTGACATCAATTGTTTGAAGTAGTAGCCTATATATGTGCATTTTGTGCTGGAATTTGTTTAATTTGTGCTTGTTCGTTTTATGAGTAAAACATTCAGAGCTTACGTTACATCAGTTGCGTCTTTGAGCAGCGAAATGCATTGCTCGTGTAGTGCCGGGACCCAGATACAGCGTTACCGTAGTTCCAAATCCAAACGTTCCCCTGTCCCCTCGTATCTCTGTCACACTAGCATCCTATTTATACATCACCAACATGTTGACTATATTGGTCAGCACGTAATTCAGAAACACGGGGGTTGACGCTCTCTCCAATGCGTGAAACTCCCCGACTTAATACCCATGCAAGGGATCGCCATAACACGGCTGTCAAGGAGTGTCCGATCCGTCTTGTAGCTCAATTGCCTTCCACGAAGTCTTAACAGCATCTTTACCTGTTTGAACTGAGCTGGAATCCTGAAGGCGTTTTGGTAAAAGATAGTGTAGACTATACTGAATCGAAGCACATCATGTAGTACATGACACCAAAAAGAGGGTAGTCCTTGCAATGGGCTATAGCAGCATAGCCGGTCACGATAGATACGCCGATACAAGGTAATTTCCATGAGAATATAAGATTTTTGTTCACAATGTTCAGCAGTGTGATGTACAGTCGGATTCCATCTAGTTCCTTCAGGGAGCTGCGAATTGGACTTGTATATCTCTGGTTACTATGCAGTGAATAATTTCAAGAATTTCTTAATGAAGTGATACGAAGAATACAGAGAAGAGACCTTGAAACAGTGAGTTATGGTTTCTTACGTGCCCATTGACAAAGATTCTGTGAGAAGTTTCAGATTACTGTTGATAAGGTCAAAAGCAATGAGCTGGAGTTGCCATGTAGGTGCTATCAACGCTCCCAAATTTAGCTAGAACCGCATCTCCTCCAGAAAACATATCAACATCGATAGCCAGTTTTTCTGTTCATCAGACGCGAGAGAATATAGAAGGAGCTGCATTGAGGGCTCGTAAAGAAAGCAAGCACCAATCATTGCAATCGCCAGAATCACCATGTGATGCATGTAGATAGTAGTTACGTCTTGCAATGATAGCTCCAAAAGACGACGGAACCACGGCTGGCCGCTGCTGTCATGGATTGCAGAAGCAGGAATTTGTTCTGCACCAAAATTTTAGGTTAGCTTCATGAAATGTTTTCGCCATCAAATTACCTGCCTCGTCGTTACCTCCTGAAACGTTCCCATACAGCAAGGCTTATACAACTCTAAGTAGAGTTGTATAAGCCTTGCCATACAGTGTCATTCTCACATACGCAGCATTCACATCGGCGTACTTGTAGTAAAGCCGCAGTAGTGCCAGCATATAAAGGCAACTCCATCTGCGCCTAACACTGCATGGATAATAACCTGGTGTGGGGTGATACCATGGAGAAACAGGAAAATGTTGATAAGCCGGAAGAATTTATACAACGCATGAACGGCAAATAATGCGTATGACAGTTTGCAAACCCATAGTTTCCACTTTTTATCCCTTAGTGGACGTACATCATGCATCGGAGGAATCACCTCCATCGGGAACAGATTGAAGTTACAAACATGCCTAAAACTTGTTAAGACATTGTAGCGGTCTTTCGGCGTTAACATTTTGGCTAGATTAGTACGTACAGATCTGTTATACTCTTGGCTTGAGTTATAAGATGCTTACGTTGACTGAGACGACAATGACCAGTGCGATTTATTCCAAAAACAAACTCTGTCGGAAGTTACCTTGGACTGGGATTTATCAGTTTGCTTAAACCATGGTGTGTATAAGAACAGTGTATCTACTCCGCAGTCCTGTCTGACTCAAATGCGACCACGACTTGTGACTACGAGCATAGAGTACGACATTGAGTAAAGGTGCTAGATCAGCCAGCTTGCATAAGGATACGTGTTAAAGTTAACTAACATTTTCATCACGTTTAAAGAAAATTCACTACCATTTCCCCCAATTTTAACTTAAATACATTTAAATATGTCATTCCCACGTAACTAATCTAACTTGGTCGTCTCTTCTACTGATTTCCCGTGGCAATACTTACAATCGGATTGTAGCACAATTATCCATTCAAATGCATACAAAATACACAATGTTCATCTTCACACATAATAATCATAATAATGCATGATGATGGAACTATTTTAACTGTCAATTACTCCTCCAAGCCAGGAAATTTAAAATTATTGAACAGATAACAGGTAACATCCAGTGAGAAGGTTGTAAAGTTGTACAGAAGGGACAAACACCAAACTATGAACCAATCTCTCCAGACGAGAAGCAAAACTATCTCGTGGTCCATCCCTGAAAAATAAAGAAAAATCGATAGGTCAATCGAAGTACTTAAACTGAAGTTTAAATTGATTTTATTTAGCATATCCTCCCTTATAAATAAACTAAGAAGAACGTTAAAATAATGTTTTTCAAAAGCTCACCTTGAGGCCCATGTTGAAAGCCAGCATTTCCTAATGACCGAACTGGTGTCTTACACTGCGCAGTTTGCCCGTGTTATTGGAATAATTATAAAAAAATCATTTGATGTTTTTCGGGCATCTGCATCAAACGTCCGATCCATCAATGCTGCTCTTTGCGGTGACACACATGTCGTTAACGTTGAAGACTATGTTAAGTCAAGAAGGCGTACAGCCTGTCCCTTCCCACTTTGATCAGATGGCACAATTAAAATTTTACGAGTGAGATAATTAATTTCATTTTCACAAACGCGATGTTTTTAATCAACGTTTCCCATGTGAATCAATGGAACAACTTGGAAACCCGCCCGAAGACTAGCACCTTTACTCAATGACATTCTTTCAATGCAGAGTCACAAGTCGTGTCCGCTTTTCTATATGCTAGTGCTAACACTATCCTTATACACACCATGCTTAAACATTACTTTCGTACCCTTCTTGTTCATTTGTGTCATTTCAGGGTTATGCAGCAAAGCTAACGCTGGCCTACTTCATTGCTCCGTAATCACACAGGTGCTCCAAGGTAATTCCAACAGAAATGGGTGGCAGGAGTATCTACGCCCTGTTACTCAGGATGGAGGCCATTTCTTACAAGCTTCTGTTCTCCCAATAATCTTCTTGGAGCTATAAACAAATACTAAAATGGCGCATCCACAAGAGCAAAACGATTAGGTGATTGAAATGGGTATTTTGGCAATTGCGAGACAGGATAAACAGTCGTTGGTAGGATTGTTCCATGTTATTATTGGAATTCATTGCGCTGATAGGAAGAGAGCTCTAAAGACGACAAGGTGAAGTTAGTTGCAGTGAATGCGTCTGCTTCTCTTTTCTGCAATCATAATTTGCGGTTGCCGCTTTCTTAAGTGGCAGAAAAGCTGCTAATAATCATAATAAAGGGTGCAAATTGCTAATAGGAATTCGTGGGTGAATAACCTATGCCCTAACGTCCATTTTTTGTACAGAACTTACGCTTCGCGAGCTGCTAGTTAGTGCCCAGCAGGATATACTTTACCACCTAGATAATAGAGTGGTACTCGAGACTAAACGTATCTGAGTATAAGGAGTAATTTGTAGGCCGGGCTTCCATTGCAGCTTAATGCTCCTGGAAGCATATTTCTTGTGTATTCAACGTTTCGCTGAATTGACCTAAACTGCTATTCCGTTGGGACCAGGGGCCTATTTCATTAAACTGACAACGACTGCTGAGGGTGAAATTTTGACCAAATGTCAGATGTCGATTTCTAGTTACGTTTCATAATGATACATTAGTAATTTACACTAACTTAAAATTTATGACACTGACAATCCACATTGACCAATGACGTCACAATGTCATTGTCAAAATGCAATGTCAGTTTTTTGAAATAGGCCCCAGACATCACGACACTCGAAGGCGGACTTATCGTGAGACATATAACTTTGGAAATGTCCGGTGTGCACATTCTTCCCCACTTTGTTACATACTGAAATGAAGTAGCGTGGCTTATTAAAAAATCGTTACCCTGTTACTAAAAATGTGGTGAAATGCATTTACCAAAGAATTTTTTAATTCCTACCACATCCCTATGGAGCCCGTACGTTAAAAGATGGATGGACGTTCATGCTGAATAATTTAGCGTAACCTGGAAAGCTAATGGTTTAAAATGCCTGTTTTGCTATAAAAGTATAAAAAGTATAAATTGAGCTGTAATCAATGGAATCACACCATGAAAAGTACCCTACCTGGTGACAGCTTAAGCATACTTTTGTTGTACGCTGAGAACTTTAACAACTCGAAAATCCAAACCATTCATCCAGTTGGGATCGTATTCAGAATTCTTTGATTCTATAGCAGCGGCGTAGCATGTTTGAAAGAACGGAGTAGGTTACGACCCTGGAAGTCTGGTAGCTTCCCTGCCTTTGGCAAGGTTAATGCTTAAAATAAATTGACGTTCAGTTTCTCGTACAACCACTCATGTTGCGTTGAGTCCTTGGCATAAGGTAATTTCACCTTAATAACCGCCAAACGTTGTGGCACAGATCATGGAGCCACGTCTGGATTTACTCTCAAGACGTCTCCTCCTGAGGTTTTGAAATTGACAGGAGTTGTAAGTTTTGATTAAGTTTTATTGTACTTTCATAATGCCGCTACTAACATGAATCATTTGAAGTATTAGCCTATTTATGTGCATAATTTAAATTTGTCTTCTAAGTAAAAATTTGTAAATCGAAAGTTCAGATGGGAGACAAAATCCTGTACGTAATACGGAATTCAGGTCATGCCAAGGTTAGCAACAATGAAAGTTAGTTTACAGGACTGGAAAAGATAATGCTCTTGTATTTTACAGTGTTTTTTTTGCTTCTATAATGCCGCTATTGACATCAATTATTTGAAATGGAGGCCTACTTATGTGCAGCTATAGTGCTGGGATTTGTTTGCTTGTTATGTGTAGAACATTCAGAGCTTAATACGTTACATCAAATTCCAACTAGCGTAATTTGAGCAGCGTAGTGCGTTGATCGTGTACTATGATGTGAGCCGCATAAAACGTTTACCTCAGTGACAAATGCAAACATTGTCCTGCCCCGCGCATATCTGCCATGCATGCATTCTATTTGTACATCACCAACATGTTGACTATATTGGCCAACACGTAATTCAGAAACACGGGGGTTGACGTTCTCTCCAACGTGTGAAACTCCCCGACTTTAATACCCATGCAAGGGATCGACATAACACGTCTCTCGAGAAGTGTCCGATCCGCCTTGTGGCTGAGTTGCCTTCCCCGAAGTCTTAGCAGCGTCTTTATCTGTTTGAACTGAGCTGGAATCCTGAAGGCCTTTTGGTACAAAATTATGTAGATTAGTGCTGAATCAGAGCACATCATGTAGTACATGACACCAAAAAGAGGGTAGTCCTTGCAATGGGCTATGGCAGCGTAGCCGGTCACGATACATATGCCGATGCAAAGCAATTTCCATGAGAATATGAGATTTCTGTTCACTATGTTCAGCAGTGTGATGTATACTCGGATTCGATCCAGCGCCTTCAGGGAGTTCTGAATTTGACTCGTATTACTCTGGTAACTACGTATCGAACAATATCAAGAATTTCTTAGTTAATACTACGACTACGAGTATAAAGGCTGAAGGAATAGATTAGTAGATCATGGTATCTTACGTTCCCGCTGATAAAGATTCTCTTAGAAGTTTCAGATTATTGTTGATACGGTCAAAAGCAATGATCTGGAGTTGCCATGTGGGGACCACCAGCCCTTCAAAAATCAGCAGGAACCGCATTTCCTCCAGAAAGCACATCAACATCGAAAGCCAGTTTTTCCGGTCAGCAGGTACGGCAGAATATAGAAGGAGCTGCATTGAGGGCTCATATACGAAGCAAGCCCCGATCATTGCAACCGCCAGAATCACCATGTGATGCATGTAGATAGCAATTACGTCTTGAAATGAGAGGTCCAAAAGACGACGGAACCACGGTTGGCCGTAGCTGTAATGGACTGCGGAAGCAGGTATTTGTTCTGTAGCAAAAGTTTTTATCAGCTCACGAAATATTTGGGTCATCAAGTACCCTGTCTCGTTACCTCCTGAAATATTTCCAGCCAATGTCATTCTCACATACGCAGCATTCACATCTGCGTACTTGTAGTAAAGCCAGTAGTGCCAGAACACAAAGGTAACTCCATCTGCGGCTAGCACTGCATGAATAATTACTTGATGTAAGGGAATACCGTGGAGAAATAGGAAAATGTTGACAAGTCGGACCAACTTATACAACGCATGAATGGCAAATAACGCGTATGACACTTTGCAAACCCATAGTTTCCACTTTTTATCCCTTAATGGACGTACATGGTACATCTCAGGAATCACCGCCATCGGAAACAAATTGAAGTTACAAACATTCCTAAAACTGGTCAAGACGTGGTAGCGGTCCTTCGGTGTTAACATTATGGCTGGGTTAGTAGGTACAGATGGGTTACTCTTGGCTTGAGGTATGGCTACCTTGATAGGAACTACAATGCACAGTGCGAGTTATCCCAAAAACAAATTCTGATTCGAAAGTTGCTTGGGATTGGAATTTATCTGTTTGGTAAAGAATTGGTTGTGCACCCTAGTTGATTTTGATGTCATAGGAAGGTCCTGCTACAAAGCCAAACCTGGCCAACTTCATTACCCGCTAATCTTCCAGGTGGGCCAAGATAATCCCAATGGAAATGGATGCCAGGAGAGTATCTACAAACTGTTACTCAGGATGTACGCTGTTTGCCACAAGCCTTTGTTGTCTTAACAGTGTACTTGGAGCCGGAAAGAGACACCAGAATGGCGCAATGGAAAGAGCAAAATGATTAGTTAATTGAAATTGATATTTCGGGAGATTGCAAGACGGGACAAGTACAGTAGGTTGTAGGATTGTTTCTTTGTATGATACGAACTGTACTGATAAGGAGTATCTGCCTAAAAGCGGCGAGGGGAAGTAGTTGAATGGAGCGTGTCTGCTTCTCTTTTCTCGCATCAAATAGAGCTTATAAACTACGTAAAGGATAGGTTTTTATGAAATTTTTCGACCTGTTGTCAGAAACCAAACAGCAAAATTTTGGCTATTGCTAATATTCATGAATATCACAAGCTAGCGAACAAGCGGTTACCGCCTCTGCCTCCAAGTACGGAGTAATTCAACTGAACCTGAGTATGAATAGAACTACTCGGAGGACGGAAGTTATTCCATCAGACAAAGGCGCAATTCACGTTGGCTATTTGTTTTCCACTTAACGAAACGTAAGAAGACGTCTAATGGTCACCGAGCTGCAAAAGATAGAGCGTTATAGTAGCCTAAGCTCTTCGTAAGTTACGTTTGTATTTGTTCGAGTCAAAATCGTTTGTGATGATTGCTGTGGATTTCTACCCAAAACATGGATGGTGTGGTTGAATTAATGAAGTTGGAAGACCTTCGCTTCCGTCTTGCTAGTCCTACCACGCTCTAAAACTGGATGCTTGGATACTTTAATAGCCAGCAGACCGAAATTTAACAGCCACGAAATTTGAGAAACATTCTGGTATGGCCAGCTTGTAAATAAGTCATTCAAGTTTTTCAAGTGAGGCAATAATTTCCGGTCGCCGCTTTCCTAAGCGGCAAACAAAACCATAAGAAAGGGTTTACGTGGCTAATTGGGCCGCGTTCGTGAATTACCTTCGCCAAAGCGTCCATTTTTTTCCTGAATGTACACGTTGCGACCTGCCCCGACGAGCACAGAAAATCGCAGCGATATTGCTAACTCATGGCCAAGATCGCTTGAGCTACCAATCGCCTGAACTTATTGCCACGATATCGCCATCGCATTGCGCTCACCATCATCGCAAGCCCAACATTGCAGCAATGTGACACAGGCTATCATTTAAAATCTTACAAAGGAGCCACAGGCGCGGAGTCGCCAGCACATAGCCAAGGCATCGCTGGCCACGCTGTTCATTCCATCAGCCATTTTCTTAGGTTTTCAGCCCTTACAGTTAGATTCCATTTAATGCATCAGTCATAGCGCGTAGTGACTCTAAATTTTCTACGAAGTTTGAAGTACAATTCTTTTTTGTGCATCCGAACTGAAATTTTGACAAAAATATTCTATCAACAGACGAAGATTTCAGTGCGTGTAGTGTGTAGTTAGTGTAGTGAAATGTGTAGTCCATATTGTGTTTTTTGTGATTTTATAAAAATATTTGACATTGAGCTTACCATTTTCAGTTCAGAATTATCATATAGTTTTATCCTGAAAGCATGAAATCTAGTAATTGTTTGTATGAATATAAATTTTGTTCATATGTTGTTAAATTCCTTAGATTTAAGACAATCTGGTAATGTACTTTCATAAAATGCTTCCTTAGACTTGAAATAAAGTTCTATTAGTGTATGCAAAATTGTTGTTGTAGGACTTTTGTCACAGCTTGGCAACGCAGCATTAGTGAGAGCGACGCTAGGCATTCCGAGTAGCTAGGTAATAGACGCGCGATTAGGTGGCGACCTGGCCATGCGATGTCTGAAGCAGGTCGCAGACCCGGACATCTCGACATTGTGGCAATGTTCTCTCTACGTGACGGCGATAGCTTGCGATGATGTAGCGAACTTGGCCTAATGTTGCTATTTAATCGTCAGAATATAGCTGTGCTCGTCGGGGCTAGTCGTGCCAATTTTCTAGCAGCATACTTCACTGTTTGGATACTAAAGTGTGCTACTGGAGACGAAATGAATGTGAATATAACGAGTAATTTTTAGGAGAGAGTACGATTACAGCTCAACGTACTCGGAAGCATATTCTCCTCCTGTATTCATTATTTTTGCTCAATAGACCTATGCTGCTAAGCTATTATTCCGTTGGGGCCAGAAATTACTCAGAGGTACTCAATGGCGGCATTTTCGCGAGTAATGACTTTAGAAATGTTCGCTCGGTACATTCTTCCCAACTTTATTTTACTAACACGAAATAGGGTGGCATATGAAACCATCGTTGCCCCATGGCTACACTCAAGCGGTGACGTATATTTCCCAATAAATGTTGTTCCAAATAAATTCCTACCGCTTTCATATGCATCCTGCACAAAAAGAGATGAATGCACGTTCATGCTGAATAATTTAGCTTAATCTGATCAAGCTACCGGTTTAAATTGCCTTTTGTGCGGAGCAGCTAGTGAAATTTTGAAAAACTCACAAATATGAAATAACAAATTAAATGAACCATATTGATAAATCACGATCGAATGTTCGAATGTGATATGCCCCGCCCAGATTCGACAATATGGAGTCTCCTACTTGACGCTTGCTTGTACTTTTCAAGGCCATCGTCATTGTATTGCGTGAATTCTCTGTTTATTTTTTTTCTCTGTAACTTTTTTCTTCATCCTGGTTCCACCACATAATGAAAACTATGGTGCCGTATGGTCATGCGTTAACAGTTGATATGGATCCATGTGTTACATTGGGAGACAAGCATGAGGTTTCAAAATCTTGACTGCTATTTAATTACGTGTGCACTAAAGTCGTTTAATTGATAAATGACGGTTGTCAGTGTGTCATGAAAATTAGAATTTCAGGATGTCTTTTCACAGTTGTGACCATAAATGGCACATTTAGTCCCAATTGACATTCTTGACTTGAGGATACTGGATGCTGTCAAGTTAGAATTCAGTAATTTGGATGAACCACCATTATTTAGTTTACTGTTATAGACAGACTGACAATATATTTGGCCTTCTAGCTTCTAACGTAGGAGTTGATTGTCACATGTAATTATATGAATCCCCGATTAAATTATACGGAAGTGACGATCAGCATGGCAAATAACAGGCATAGCATATGTAACATTATTGGTCCCGAACTTAAGATAAGGAACAAATGAAAACAGACGACAGCTACCTGCTGGCAATTTGCCGTCTGAGGGAAATTCTCTTTCTCCAGACGGTCAACAAGAGCTTGCTGAACCAGTGCTTTCTAATTTTGCGAGTAATATTTCGGAAATGACGCAGACTGGCATCCTTAGCAAAGGCAGTAACACATTCCTTCGGAAAACCATAAAAGCAGGTAGCATTATCCAGTGCCTGCCGTTCAAATGGAACGACGACCTGAAAAGAATTGACCATAAAGGTCGCTGGAGCTCGATAGGATTGCAAGCTAACTTTTTAGCAAGTTTGAGTCTCCCAGTTTATTTAATATGTAAGCTGGTGCTATGGCACATGAGCAAGGGTTCGAGTAATGACGAAGACATTAGAAGTGGCATGGTGATGATTTTTGCTCTCATCATGTTTCTATTAGGTAGCTTTAGCGGCTATCACGTTTTAAAACATCGTGAGGACCATTTAAAGTTCTTACAAACCAGCCTCAACTTTTTTGCGGCGATTCCAGGTAGGTGCCTTTGGAGTTTAGTGCGTGTACGTATCGGAGAAAGTTATCCTTTATTCTCTTGCAGATGATTATGGCCTTGCTCTGCCAGCTAACATTAAAAACGGCTGTGAAAAATATATGAGAGGCCTTCACTTGGGATTCCGACTAAATATTCTAGTTTTTGGAAGTGTCCTATTCTTCAAGCCGACAAGAGTCCACACGTTCATGTCCGTCTTCAGTGATCCCAAAAGCCAGCCGTTTTTCTTACCAGTGACGCTATTCAACTGGTACATACTGATATTGTGTTGCTCAGTCAATCAGTATTGTTTTGGCTATGCTGTGGTTCATGCATTTTCCATGGCAACAGCTATAAACTATGCAAAGTAAGTAATAATACCTAATTTACAGAAATATTTCACAAAAAATCTAGAGCTAAATTCTCTGATTTTACGTACATGCCTGTGATGGATGGAACCATGGACACTCGAACGTTTGTAAAGTTCTACCGATCTGCTCAGTTGCTTCAACGTCAATTCAACGACTTATTCGGCACATGGCTGCTCCCAGTTCACGAAAATTTGTTTGTCATGGGTGCAGTCTTTGGAATCTATGGAATGGTCATAGTGGAAGGTCCAGTGAGAGCAAATTATGGCATAATAACTGCCATGATATTCATGCATCTCAGCTTCGCGTACAAGAAAATGGGTAACCTGCTAGAGGATTCTGCTAATTTGCTTAGCATTGCCAGAACGAAATTCACAACTCATGAATCCAAATGGTTCCGCAAGTTCCTAGCATCTTGTAGACCAATCATGGTGACGCATGGGTCCATGTTCTATGTGGACAAAGGATTGATACTTACAATACTGAGCACGATATTCTGCAATGCCATTAATTTACTTGTCACTTTTGGATAAATTGATTTTCAGCTTTCTTGTATAAACCAAGGCTTATACAACTCTAAGTTCTAGAGTTGTGTAAGCCTTGGTATAACCATACACTTCCAGCTTCAAAAGTTCTTGTCGTATAGGGAAGTGGCACCTTAATAATTGTCAAACGTTTCAATACAGATCATGGAGTCTAGATTTACTGTCAAGACGTCTGCTCGTGTCGTTTAGAACTATGGATGGGAATGACAAGTTAATTAATGGTTGTAAGGTAGCTTATATAGTTCAATAAACTCGTCAGTGACCTTCATTCCTTGTCATATTATAGTATCCGTTTTAAAATAACTATTCAATATGCTCAGGATTTTATGAGAATTGATTTCTTCTGAAATAAATCTAACGTTCTAGAGTCTTTGTTGCAGTATTTCATAAAGCACCTTGCGTAAACGTTTAATTCAGCTTGAGTTCATCCGTTCAACCAGTGGCTTCTACGAAGCACTGAAAACGGCCCATAGAAATATCATTGAAGCGCCAGTTTTTCAACCCACAGCCCAAAAGCACATGTCGGTCGAGTTTTGAGCGGATTTGCTGGCGGCTGGCTGAGGTCAACAGGTCAACAGATGTAAATATTTTCGGCGAAAATGGATTTTATTCCGAACGAAAATTCAGATTACAATACTGTAGATTATTGGAACAATAGATTTGCCACTGAAGAAAATTACGAATGGTGTAAAAGCTACAACAGTTTTCAAAATCTGTTCAACCAATACGTCCCGAAAACTGACAACATACTAATTGTCGGTAAGACTTGAAACTTTTAACAAAAGCGTAAAAACAAACACAAGCAATTCATAAATAATGGATGGTTCATTTACGTACTGTTGGTATATTTGCTTGCAGGTAATGGGAACAGTAATCTGCCAATCGACCTGTATAATGATTCCTACGTATCCATAACGTCACTGGATTATGCTGAGAATTCCATCAAAAAATTACAGCAAAAGTCTCCCCCGGAAATTGATTATGTCTGTGCTGACATGCGGTACATGAAATTTGGTGACCGTAAGTTTGACACGGCGATCGAAAAGGGAACGCTGGACGTTTTATTTACAAAGGAACCAAGTCCGTGGTCAATTTCAGAAGAAACTGAACGGGATTTGAAGGGAACGCTGAGTTCGATTAAGGGCTGCTTAAATGATAATGGAAAGTTCATTAGTGTAACTTTTGCTGAACCTTTTTTCCGGAAGAAGCATTATTCAAATTACTGGAGCGATATTACTGTGGAGAAATTTGGTGATATGTTTCATTATTATTTTATAGTTTGTAAGTCTTAATGATTTTGTACTTAAAGACGAAGTTTTTTTGTCTCAGGGGAAAAATTATGTATCCTGTTATCGTCATGTACAAAAGCTCCTCAGGTTTTTGATATGTCAGTTCGATTGTGAGCACAATATTAACGTGAACTGTTTGAATGCTGTTTGGAAAAACGAATAATAGTTCAATGGAAGCATATCCGTTTTTAGATCAGATATTCAATAGCGTATGAAAACGTATTTTTCTAAGATCAGAGCCAAAGTTTCATGCAACATAATAAAACATATTTATTAATACTGTTTGTATCTAAATGTCAACATAATTTTAAAATGAGATTAAAACCGCAGGATAAAATCGTTCTTAAGTATCTTCCAATGGCCACAGTGGCCTCATAAAACATAAATAAGCTTTAAAGGTAACAATTTCCTAAAAGTCTGCCGTTCATAATATGTTTCTTCCTTAAAAATCGCATTTGAATTGGACGTGACGACGTGTACAAATTAGTGATGCAATGTGCAGATAACAACGAATTGTAAACATGCAACTATTAACTCTATTGTGGTTACCACGGAAACACTTTGCTAAAAATTAAAATGATCACATTCTAATTTGGATGCCTGTCATTTTTTAATTAATTTTCGTCGGAGGATCCTTCTTATGAATCTTCTTCACTGTCGTCGTCCTCATCAGCATCATGTCTGGGTCCAGTACGCTTACAGTCAATGAGGTCTTTGACCTTCACGTAAGGCCCATTTAATATAATATAGAAGTCCACATTATCCGGGTATTTAACAGGGGGTAGCATCTGTCACATAATGGAACATAACTTTTAAGCATCATGAGGAACTTTTATCCAAATCATTGCCATGGGAGCCACATATTGATTACCTTTGGTGACAGAAGGAAGTACTGAGGAGTGTCATCCCCTGATGTCAATCAGCAGAGTAATTCAAAAAACCTTGTCTAGGGCTACCAGATTTCCTCAAAACAAAAGCAGGACATTTCCTAGGCCTACCAGACGTCCTGCTTTAAGCAGGGCAGTCCTGATTTCAGGGGTAGCGTCCTGCTAGAATCGTTAATGGTCCAAAATAGGCAAATTGTCCTGCTTTTGAACATTGACTTGCTACACCTCTGCAGCGAATAAACAAGAGCAAAAAAGACCCAGTAAGTCAAAAACTTTTGCGCCTTCGGCGCATTTCTTAACGTATTATGTGATATTCGCAATAGTTGAGCAGCCAAAATAGCGTGCTAAGGGACAACAAGCATTGACCTGGGCAACAAGCTGCCTAATTTAGGCCCTAAGGAAAGGACCAGTGCAGTGGCCTTTCAGATAATACTTATATTCAGCTTCTGTTTAGAATTTGCAACCCAAGAACCTCTTGGACGAAGACATTTTTCGTCAAAAGGGCACATGAGGGCCGAAAGCTGTTTGGCTTTTTTGGGGCTGCAACTACCAGGATTCATTCCAGAACTTTCAGACCTTGTCTGAGGCTCAATCCTAAGTATGAAAAAACAGTTTGTTTTCCCCCAGAACAAAATTGAGAGAATGCCTAAAAGTCACAGTTTTTGCCCCAATGTTTCCCATGTTTTCAAAATTTTGCTCCACCGGCACACCGTAGTTTCTTTATTCGGAAATTACTTCAAGGTCAATGAGCATTTTCTGCTCACACAGGAAAAATCCCAAAATTTTGCCCCACTGTGCTTCACGTGTGGTGAAGCCTCAGCTCTTGCCACCAAAATGAACATATGGATAAGTCTCTAAATTCAATCTTGCCCTGCACAAAGTGATTACTATGTTCTAGCCAACATACTAGAACATGGGAAGCGCTCTTTGAAGTAGAATTTGTGTCCTCGTGCGTAAATGCGGCTGTAGGCACTGCACTTTAGTCAGTCCGAACCGTTGCAAAACAGTAGACATTACTTTTTCCGGGCAAAATTGGCTTAAAATGGGGTCCAAAAAGAACCATACGCTTTTTAACGAAATTTGGCAAAAAATAAAAGATATATGCCTTTACAACAGTGTCCTGCTTTTGGCTCCCGGAAATCTGGTAGCCCTAACATTTCCAGAAAGGCATATATCGGCCGTCTTTTTAATATTATTCACATCTAAGAAATGTAAAAATTGCGTGCACGGCAGTGGCAATTTTTTCAACCAATTTTAATACCACTTTCATCCTCATTCAGTGTTTTAGATAAGATTTTGCGGACCAATGATTATGTTTTGAGACGCATCGCTTCACTCCAAAGGACTCAAGTCCTTCCTCACAGCATGCTTGCGCTAGTCCATGCAAATAGCACTGTCAATACCATGACCAGTGAAATCTTCGTAAGAGCCACTGCGGATTTGGACTGAGAACTTCATTCTATATTGAGTTCGTTCGCAAACAGACTGCCGTACATGCCGCGCAACGCTGTAAAATATTGCTGCTTTTTCTGAGAGCATTAGAATTGTGGGTCTGGGTCAGCTCATTCAGAGGCAACTCATCCACCCTTGCTCATCCATGCCATATTCGTCCAAGCCAGTTTCATCCAGGGTCATAATTGTCCAGGCCAATTTCATTCTGGGTCATAATTGTCCGAGCCCAGGTCAACCAGGTCTAACTAAACCATGCCAAAGTTGACCAACTTAACAAGAATAACAAAGAACTGACAAACTGTTGACTCAATGAAATTCTAAAGTCGGAAGTGATTACATGAATTCCATCAATTTACCTTTCTTCTACCCATATGCTCCGAGAAGTTAGGAGTTATTCGGTGCATAATACTTACTGCTTGGGTTGAGTTAAGGGTTTTGGGCTATACGTCTGTCTATATAGCATCAGGCTCACGTAAAACCTAGTTAATTCTGGGTTGCAATTGCAAGAGCTAACTCGGTCAAGTTTGTCATGGTTAAGTTAGGCCAGGTCAATTTTGGACCTGGACAATTATTATCTTGGACGAAGTTGGCCTGGACAATTATGACCTTGGATGAAATTGGCGTGGACAATGATGACCTTGGACGAAGTTGGCCTGGACAATTATGACCTTGGATGAAATTGGCGTGGACAATGATGACCTTGGATGAAATTGGCTTGGACAATTAATGACCCTGAATGAAATTGGCTTGGACAATTAATGACCCTGGATGAAATTGGCTTGGACAATTAATGAGCCTGGATGAAACTGACTTGGATGAATATGGCAAGGATGAGCAAGGGTGGACGAGTTGCCTCTGGATGAAATTTCCGGTTCCCTAGAATTGTATCATCCTTAGGATTGAGCCAGTGACCATGTGTCAAAGTTTTGGAACAAACCCTACTAGATATTGCCCACGACCCACGTTATGTGTAATCCGGAGCTTATAGTGCTCGAGTGATCCATTTCACGGTAGCGTTTCGACAAAAATGCTCTTAAGTAACAATTGTACGAAGGCGCAAAACTTTCAGACTTTCTCGGTCATTATTGTTCTAAGCATCTGCAGTACTGGTTCTGCAAGTCAATTCTCAAAAGCAGGACATTTTGCCTGTTTTGGGAACTTAAATATTCTAGCAGGACGATACACATGAATTTAGGACTGTCCTGCTTAAAACAGGACGTCTGGTAGGCGTAACCTTGTCTCATTATTGGCATCCATTCCTTATGAAAAAAAGACAATTGTCTTTTTTGTTAGTCATGCCTAATGAATAAGATATAGTGTTCCACAGTGAAATAATTATCAAGCGTATTACCTGATTGATTTCATCAATGACACGAAATGACACTAGGGCTGCCACTGCCAACCGTCTCGGAATGAGGACCCTTGTCCAGTGTCATGGGCGGGGTCATTACGGGACGTGAAATGTCCCGGAATTTCGCTATTCAGAATTATTTACAGAACCTTGTTAAAAATAAATTAAAATTGGGGAGGAATGAGCCATTTGTTGTTGAAATTTGTGAATTCTCACAGTTTAGCGGGCGCCCTCGGTGCATTTTCGAGCTCCTTTCATAGTTCCTACCTAAAAACGTAGGGCACATCGCAAAGGCGCAGCCCATTTTCAAAGCCCGAGCTCAGCCCTGGCCCACTCAATACCTATCTGGCATGGTCGAGTTTGGGTGAACTTTGCCGTAGTCTGGAATGAGGTGGGCCCCCACT
>JAQFYD010000334.1:0-21028 GCA_034694225.1 Bourletiella hortensis | reverse complement strand
GGATCGCCTTTATTTGTAGGTATATAGTCATTGCGGGGAATAACGGCTGCGATGACTCTTACGTGTAATTATGGAATTGTGGACAAAAAATGGGAGCAATGGCAAGCATGTGGCGTTGCATATGAAGGTGTAGGTTTATTGCACTGCTATTGGGGTTGAGCTTGATCCGCGTTTGTGTGTAAAATTTTATTATTATATAAAACACGCAGGCAACGACCACGACGAGCTGAACAGGAAACCTATACGTTCTCATGCAGATCTGACGACGAGTGCATATCCCACAACTTGGCAGCATAACTAACACTACCGTGGTCTAATACAAAGGTCGTTGATTGCCTACACAGTGAGGATAGAAAAGAAAGGAAGATAATTCGTCAGCTTCCGGCAGGGTCCAGAGACATTATTTAAGACCAATGACCTTTTCAATTATAATGATCCCATATGAATTACGCCAGCATCTCTTTTTTTGGCTCTGACTTCTGTTCAAGCTCATGTGTGTATATGTGTTTTTTTGTAAAAGCTTTTCTATGCACACATACGTTCGAGTCAGTCATGTATACTTGATTTACTTCCTCACTTCAAGTGTCATTTGCAGTGGTAGTGGTGGTATTAGCTGTTAGCCGCAGACTCAAAATGACCGCAGAATGTATAGATTTCGTTGTGGAGAAACACATTTGCCACATAAAATAACGTTTCACGCTTGGAAAAGTCTGACTGATTTTTTCTTACTTTTCTCACCATTACAAATTGTTCTTCATTCCTTTCACTTAAATTTAGAGAAAAGGCTGTCAGGAACAGAGCTACTATATCGCACATGGAAATAAATACTTGAAATTTCCACGGTTTAAGGGCACTATGAGAAAAGTTGTACAGAGTAAAGTTCTAGTCTACAAAGTCATCATCATCATTCTCATCATCCTCATCATGGTAATGAAGCAAAGATGGGATTTTCCTGTTAAAAGAGAACCAATGGTCAGAGGCTCCATGGGAAATGCCTGCGCGGAGTGTATAAATCTCTGGGGAACATTCTGTCTTTACACATATTATCCAGGGGCTTGTAGTAACATTATAATGGCCGTAATGTCAGAACATGGAACCATATAGTTCTATCGAACCGGAATGTAATGATTCTAGAAACAATCATTTATGCAATGAACCATAATTTGATGATCGTGAAAGAGGCGGTAATGAGAAAAGGAAGCCAACAATGGGTTGTTTCAATAGTTTTATACGACATCCCCATGCCTTACTGCATAGTCATTAAGCTATTTCAAATGATTCTCTCCAAAAAGTAGCTACAAACTTCATAGCCCCGGACAGGATCATCCGAAATTTCTCCACCCTGATTCATAGCTACAAAAAACACCACATATTCCCATGTAAGCGCTTGAGCACCGCTCTTTTCCTACACGGAGATTCTCACTCTCTTCCAAGTCTCTCAATGTGGTAATCATCATTGGAGCTAGTCATCGAAGGTGACGACAGGGCTATATAGTAAAGCATAGGATGTGAACCCAGGTTGTTAATGTTGCAATTATGCAAGCGGAAAAGGTTAAGGTAATGATTTTGACAACTTTCCATAACTATGTGGCTACAGTTGCATGGAACAACAGTAAGCACCTCCCCTTTTTTCTCACACACAGACAGTAGTCGCGCCTTGGTCATTACAAACCAAAAATCATTTTGGATAGGGAAACAAAGAGAAATAGCAAGAGACAGAGAGAGAGAGAGAGACAGAGGCTGTTGGTCAGTCGACCTCAAAATCATGGGAGAAAAAACCCTCAGCATAGCCGTCTCGGAAATAGCTGTACACTGCTCTTGCAATGCATCATCCATCATCGTAGCCTGAGGCAGTAGCGTCGCTATTGGCTTAGGTGACGATGATGATTTGGATGCCAGAAGGGTTAGAAAAATCATGATTAAATTATGTACAAAAAGCTTCAAATCCTCAGTGAAATACACAAGGGAAGTGGGCATGGTAGCCACTGGGTTTTTTTTGTGCAAGTGAGTATAAACTGTCCTCATAGAGTGATGCTGCACGTACAGAGGAGAAGCTGGGGATGAAACATTTTTTAGATAGGAGGATGAGGATGATCCCATATAAATTGTGTGCATAAAAATGTGTGTGTGAGTAAATAGTTATTTCTATTATTATAATGCATTGCTACAGAGAGACAGATAGTGATATATGCAGGTATGTGTCGGTATGAGCAAATCACAGGAAGTAAGCAGGGCCAGCACAAAAGGTTGCCTCAATAGACCCGCAATTCAGAGCATGAAATGCTCACTTCCTCTTATGAGGGATGCCAATGAATGACTCTGAGCTGAAAACCATATTTTTCACGTAGATCGCCAGTGATTAGGGTCCACGATTATTGTGCTCCTCCAACAAACAAACACATACCGTTGTTCACCATCCTTCACTCTTTGTGACCACCTCAGTTTCACCATCTAACCCAACAAGTGAATTACCTATCTAGTGCACGTCCTCGGAATTCATACTTTCAGTATTAAATTTTCGAAAAAGTTGGGCAAAATTGTGGATTCTGATTGCTGATTTTGTAGGGGAAATTTTGGTGAAAATTTGCTGTGTGAAACAAGGAGCCGTGTGTGAGTTGGAGAAGAAGATTTGGAGAAGGAGCAAAAGGATTGATTGCCCAGTTGGAAAGAAAAGTAGTAGTGGATTCTGAGAGGAAAATTTTTACGGGAATTCAAAGGACAAGGGAGAGATTCCATTGAAGGTTATACTACTAGTATCTGGTTGAAAAGAAAAAAGAAGATGAGACCACGAAGAAAGGTGAGTTTTAGCATGTTACAGTTACTTGGAAGACGCGAGTGAAAGTGACGCAAGTGGTTTACATCTACGAAGAAGTAGCTTCGTTTGCCAATCACTAAAGAAGGAGAACACAAAAGAGAAAGCGTTCATATAAATGTATACGTATGTGTGTCAGTATGTGTCTGCATGTTGGAAAAAGCCCTTTCGGGAAGATATGTAGTAGGAGCAGTAGTGATGATGATGATCACGATGACGGTCGTTCTCGTAGCAGTTGTACAAGTTTTAGGAGCATCAGTGGCGTTATATGTTATACAATAGTGCTGCGCCTGCACTCTCTGATTTCGGGCATTTGACCCTACAATCTATGTCTGGCCGTGCAACATAAAGGAGAGGAGAAGCAGCAGCAGACAGGAGGTTGAGGAGGAGGAAAAGGACGACGGACGACGAAAAGGATGAGGAAATTCATGGAATTGATCATCAGCTGGAGAAATTAAAATGTAGTCCGTTGGCTCACAGTAGGAGGGACTCCACAGGGACCGTGAATAATCCCTTAATTTCACATCTGCACTCTTTGTCTTTAGCATTGATTAATTAAGCACGGCTCCCAACTTACTATTGATAGCAATAATGCTTTCTCATCCTAAAACTCTCTCCGTGTCTCTCTCTCACCAAGTCGTCACACTCTCTTTTTTTTGCCTTTCTCCTTATTCTATTTTATAGCTTACATATAATTAATGTCCCTAGTCATTTCCCATTTTTTGAGGCTACCTACCCAATATGATAATACAAAGAGCTTAACCTTTCACGCTAATTTTTTTCGTTTTGTAATAATAATTTTTTTCTAAACAAGCTCTTCGTCATCCTCATCCCTTTATAAATCTAGACACACGGTTATGCTATAATTTTCTATGAAAATTTATGTATTCACTTTGCAATGACCAGATTTGATTCCCCTTAAAACAATGCCACATTACTACTTATGCTAACTCCGTACAAGGTTTTGCTTTGACTTAGGTCACAAAACCAACGTGCTGAATCATGACTGTAAAGGCCGTTGGCATCCCCACAATGATAATTAATATGGAAGGAGAAACCATTCGGCCGTGTTTTTAACCCGAAACAATGGGGTCAATATTCTGGATAACCGTTTTCGTTGGCCTTGAATAAATTAAACCAACTCCACTACTACTCCTGCTACAACCTCAAAGCTTGAATTAGTCATGGAAAAATTTAATTAGTTTGAGCAGAAGAGAGAAAGAAGCTTGAGAGGGGACTGAAAGGCTAATTTGCGTCGAGACAGGGAGGAATTAAAGTACAAATATAGAAGGCAGCCAGCTAGAGGGAGAGAAAGAGAGAGAGAGAGAGATGCGGTTTAACAAGCTCTATTTGCATCTGTGCACAGTAAGTTTTACACACTGACTGCATAGGTTCTGGTAGCATGCCATTTTCCATGTTCAACTCATAACAGCTTGGAATTAAAATTTACATGCATGCATGTATTAAAGCCGAATTCCCCTGGATGACCATAGCATGTAATGGTGGTAGCAGTCAAAGAAGAAGAAAAACTTTTTTACTTTTTAAACTGAGCTATTCGGCTGTAAGAGAACAAAGGAGGGTTGGAAAAAAGAGGGAATGGAGCATAGGGAAAAGTGCTGCAAGGATGACCGAAAACCCTTGAAGCTGTAGCTTCCAAGTTCTCAAGCAAATTTGTAGTTTCAGATCTGAACAAACTCAGGGTGTTGGAATAGGGTGATTTTCCCCCTGTCGTTACTGTAGTAATAGAATCCGTGAAGCTAGGTTTACCATTGCTATTACTATTATAAGGTGCCGATAATTCCACAGCTTTGTGTATACAACAAGGCTCCTATTAATGACAATATGATCAGGGTAATTGGACTAGGCGGTCCAATTGATGCATTGTACTCACATCATTGTTGTTCTCCTCACCACTTTACTATCTCTTACACCATCATCATCAGCATCAGAATGATGAGTAACAGGTATATGAATACGTTTTCGTTAGCTGTCCTACTTTTTTTCATCCATCTCTCTCTCTCTCTCTGTCTCTCCTACTCGACCAAACGAGACCCCATTAATTAGCAGATGGACAACGACGGAAGTTAGACATCTCATCATGACCCTATTACAGAGTGGGCTATGTGTGTGCAAGCAACACAATAATACAATATTGTAGATTTATTAGTTTTTACTGCAACCTTAACAAACAGCTAAGTTCCAAATGCCGTTACACGTTGCCAGCTTCGTAATTTTAATTTCATGGACATCGGTGGTAGTAATTTTATGTTGCTTAAAATCCCCTCTTAAGTGTTCGGTATCACCTGAAATGCTGTGCCACGGATAGCTACATTTACGTTACATGTACAGATGAGGCTGTCCTTTTGCATACTGTACATACTTGAAATTCGGTGTGTATGCCTATTCCCGAATATCTCTTTGGTGGATTTGTGTTTTTAGACAATATTTGTTTTATGAATCATGAGTACTGGGCAATTAGAAGGGACTTGGGATGAGCTATAATATAGACAAAGGCAGACACGTGAGGCTTGCTTGACGGCATATTGCTAATGCTGACAAAGTCTATGCATGTTTAAAGCTCACCGGAAGTGAGTCCGTCAGTTCTAACCACTGCAGGCATTTCCTCCTCTACTATACGCTGTTCAAAGTGATCAGACACTACTGAAGAAGCATTACACATTGAGCAGAAGAGGAGGAGGAGAAAACGAGCCACACCCCACAAATATTTATACGTAGCTAAAGAATTTAGCAAGTTGACTGAAACGTTAGTATAATCTGTTAAAGTACTTGCTCCTGTCCATCTACCTGTAGACGATGTTGATGATCCGCGCGAAAAGTCCATAGCACTCATTGATGCAGAGTCATTGCTCCTCTGAGGCGTTGTTGTGGAATGAACGTTGACTCTTTGGGGGGATTCTCTCCAATAACAATTTCCACATGGCTTTATTGTTCACTTGCCTAACCTTTGTTGTGCTTCTTTATGTCTGTTTGCTACCTAACGGGCGATAATATAATATGACCGATAGCCACAACGCGCTCCAACTGCTTTGTGGTAGAGAAACCCCTCAGAGTAAAATTTACGTTTATTTGTGTGTATGTGTGTGGCTACACAGATTTATTTGCAAAAATTACTGACAAAGTGTTGCAATACATGGGACGGAGATGACCAAAGAGGCCTCTGCATTTTTTGTAATTGACAAACGATTTTTGGGATTAGGTGAACACAATGACTCCATCCTTACGATGAGACTCATCATTTCATATTAACTGAAGGATAAATAATTGAGACAGGCCCAGTTGAATTTATTGAATTGGTAGAATTGAACTGATTGATTACTAAACTGAAATTAAAATTTGTAGGGCCGACCCAGCGGGCGTCCGCCTATTATTGAGGAAATGGGACTTTTTCTGCTTGTTTTGTATGCTGCACTTCCTACAAACGCCCAAGGTAAGTCACGTGAAGGAAAAACTGAAGCTTACAGTACTGTGACTGTAGTAGATGTATGCAGGAAAAGGATGAGAAATTGACAGGTGCTTGGCTTGTTTAGGTCAATGCTTCGGCGGAGTGGAAACTTATGAGAAGACTACAGGAATGGGAATGTCAGAGAGTGACTCACAGGGACTTTTGCATCAACCGAATGCGGCCGTGACAAGGGATTGCACAGCAGTATGCCGACAGAGTACAACTTGCAAAGCATTCACTGTTGGTAAGAAGCCTGACCCAGTTCCATACCAATGTTATGGAACAATGTCTAAATATATAGTTGAAGATGAAGGAATTTAAGTCTACAGACGCGTGCAAAATATTTCATAAGCTGCTCAAGTCAGACCTGTCTACCTCACCTTTCATTCACTCTCACATACTCATGCCGTATTATTACAGATTATGTCAAATCAAGATGTGACTCCAATGACAGGGACTCTGTGGGAAGACGCGATAAACTGCGAGAGGACCCACGAACAAATTATTTCGAGAAAGTCTGCTTTCGTGGAGGTAGTCATTTCAAAGTAAAATCTCAATTTTCCCACACAGCTTTCCCTTTCCCTTCCCTTTTCTTCTTTACCGTCATCATCATCTCAACGAGGTTGGCCCTCCCGTCCTCTGACACCTGTCACCCGTATACCTTCTGTAGCCTTTAATCTGATTCCAAATCATCGTCCTGGGCTCGTTCAGCCCATCACCACCATCATCTGTTTCCCAACCTCTTCAACACTTTTTTTGACACTATAATAGTAATGATATACTTTAAGCTACTATTCTACATCATTACTTTTCCAAATTTCCAGTACCAAACTTTGCTCAGTTATGTGGTGATCGTCTATGGTCATTTGAAAGAGTTGTTGGAGCTTTCCTCGATGGATTTGATGACAAAGAGGAGCGAGGAGTTCAGTCTAAAGTTGACTGCGAAAAAATGTGCTTGACCGAAACGGAGTTTACTTGCCGGTACGAGGATGCAAACATTACCCTTCCATTGGCATAGAATGGTCTCTAATCATGCTTGTAAATAACGTAAAATTCTCAGATCTGCCGAATACGACGAGTCACTGAAGATCTGTCGTCTGAGTCGGGAGGACAGACGCACCCAACCAAGTGCTTTTAGGAGACAGCCCGGCCATTCAGTTGACTACTTGGAGAACCAATGTGTCAAGCGTAAGTCTTCCCAACTGTTATAATTGTACCAGCTTTCTCTCTCTCTTTCTATGTCTCCACGATGAAAGCCTTGCACTGCAATCTACTCCAGAGAAACGTGTGATTTCATACAGTGCTTTCTCTCTCGCTCCCTCCTTAATGCAGAAACATACATACCGCTAAGGCGGACACACCAAGAAATAAGGCAGGCATGCGAATAATACAATCAGTGCTAGGAAAATACTTTGTTCCTTTCGTATCAAAGTTCTTCTACATACAAAATAGTTGGAAATGTTGAACTTCCTCTCTGCTCTTTTACTTTCACAATCATCTGTCCTATGCGAAAGGAGCAGTGCAAGAAGGCATCATCTTGTTGTTCATTCATGTAATGTATATTTGTATGAATCTATGTGAACATTTCAGAACTGCCTGACTGCCGATACACTTCACGTCAGGACGTTTCCGTGATCTCAATGGACGACCTCCAGTACGCAGCAACAAGAGAAGACTGTGAATCCTTATGTGATCATGTAAGCCATGCAATTTCACGACGCAAATTTCAATTCTTACGTCAACATTAATCGATCTTTTTTCTCCAATCCCATCTCCCACAGCACTCACACTCTCAATTCCCACTCCACATACTCCCTTCTCCTACCAGATTCTATCAACGGTTTCCCCTGGAGGGCATGTAATAATTCTACCATTAGTTGGCTTCCTACCTCACTCACTGCCAAACATACACTTTTGCGATCCTTATACATTCTAAGAATCATAACATTATATGAATTTGTAACTAATGAAAAACATCGTCTCCGATTGACTTTCAAAATTTTCCTGCCATGTTTTCTTCCTGCTCCCTTTTGTTGCCTTACTTTGGCTTCTGTTTGGATGATATTTATGTATTCTCAGTGAGGAAACCCTACCCAGGAAAGAAGTGAAGTATTTTATGTAGGAAATTTAACAATGTAGTTCCTTCCCATTCAGCAACCACTTACTTTCACTTCACGAGCACTTAAGCCAACGAGCGTAAGAAAGAAACCGGAAAATGATGGTCGTGTGTTTACAATTTAACTGCGTGTAGCAATCCTACCCCACAGCTCCTTGATTTTAGCCTTTGGACTAATTAACCTCCATTTTGCTTCCCATCCTTACCTCTTGTTAAAGTAATTTCGTTGAAAAACAGTGAAGTAAACTATGTAGGAAATCGTTACGTCCAGACAAGAAATTCTGTAGGTCTCATAAATGTCTTGTGTATGAAGCTTGTTCGTTATTTTCTTTTCAGACTCGAGGGTTCACCTGTAGATCAACTTCTTTTGCGGCAGACAAAAACTTTTGTTTCCTCAGTGCCGATGATTCTGTGAGCCTGATGGGTGCTCCACTGCCTCATAAGAAAGGAGCCGTATTTTCTGAGAAACAGTGTTCAATCAGTATGTGGAAAGATCTGAAGACTCTAAGTACAGTAGACATTCAAGTACTGAGACTCTAACGTGTTGTGTTGGCTTTGCTTTGCTTTTAGACCATTGCGAGGGTGGTCTATTCACGTTTGAGAAAGTGACGGGACACTTTTTGCGGACGGCGAAACAGGAAGCATTTGCTCTTTCCGCATCAGCACCCGGAGTTACCCTGGAATGTGTTGAGAGATGCAAGGATTCAGGAGCAGATTGCCCGGCCTTCATGGTTGACCACTCAGCCATGCGTTGCTTCAAATTGGACCGAAATACACAAGGAAGAGGAGAAGAACTGACAAGGCGAGACGGGCAGAATTACTTTGAGAAAATTTGTCTTCGTGGTACGTTTAACGTGTCTCTATTACCCAGCAAAGTCTTAGGATAATTAATGATAAGTTTAATTTATTGTGCCACAGGGAATACACGCGGGTGTCGTGGTCGAGCCTGGGCATTTGAACGTCGCCCAGGAAGGGAACTCAGAGGTCATGATGATTTTGTTTTGAGAAACGTACCAAGCAGGAGGGATTGTGAGGAGCGCTGTCTGTCAGAAACACGCTTTGTCTGTAGATCCGCCGAATACCACACACAGGTATGTTTCTAGTTATAGCCACAGTAGCAGTAACAACATGATGAAAAACAGAGGGCTAGCTTACCATGTTCAATACATATGGACTTAGAGAAAGGCAGCTAGACATAGAGAGGTGAAAGGGATAAAAACATGTGCCATTTTCTTGTTTGACAGACAACTGAGTGTCGACTTAGTCGAGAGGACCGCCGGACACGACCAAACGACTTTGTCGAAGCTCCCATGCATATTGAATATCTGGAGAACCAGTGCATTGAACGTGAGTGTGTGTCTACCCTGTTAGACGATTTAGTCGTGACTGTAGATAGTATGTGGAATAGCTTATACAGAGATGAAAAAATTGATGTTTCTGCAGCTGATAAGAGATGTGGCTTTGACTCCGTTCCGGATTCTCATCCCCGTTACCTCGACACTGTGATCAACAGCGTGTCCACTGAGCAGGAATGTGAACATCGTTGTAATACTCATCGTGACTTTCTCTGTCGCTCATATTCATTCTATGCAGCAGCCTCCCAGTGTTTCATCTCGGGTGACGACAAAGGTACGTATATAAAGATATCCGGGTTAGTCCGAAGAGCACGTCTCTCTCGTTTTAACTAGCTTACTCTACAAAGTTGTAGTAGTAACCAGTTCAGACGGACGACGACGTGGTACGTGGCAATCATGAATTAATGGATAAGCGGACTGTGTAGCACGCACCCATATGCACATGGTCACATCAACACTCATCTAATCATGAATTTTACGACTTCTTTTACCCACACACGTAGTATGAAATATTGCTGTGCTCACATAATTGAGTACAAGGGCTATTGACTACGTGAGTGTGGGGGACAGAAGGACGGTTGAAAAGCTTTTGAAAAATCTTCATACACACATTCCCTATCCTGTAACTTGGTCAAAAGAATGGATACAAATTAATCTCCCTCGAGCCCTGTTATTCTATGTACATGCCTCATCAGCACAGTAGCCGTAGTTACAAATGACTACCGTCATGTTAACCTCCGGAAGTAGTCCCACTCCAGGGAAATGCTTAATATTTTGTTATTGTAGCATCTGGAGGACCCGAAGCTGTACAAAAACGACCAGGAACAACGTACTTTGAAAGAAATTGTGAGACTACTGTCCCTGAGACTGGTGGCCCTCCCGTTACGAACACGAACACCATTGCGGATAGGGAACGCGAACGGGAACGGGAACGGGAACGAGAGCGTGAACGGGATCGACCTCCGCTCCCAGGAATATTTGGAAATGGAATTTCTGACAGAAATATTGGACCACCACATACAGATACACAAAGTAAGAAAAACAAAATGGATGAAAAAAATGTAATAAAAGAGGAGAGAAAGAAACAGGAATACATTTGTGTTCGAGCCGCTTGACTTGTAACAACAAAGAATTTGTAAAAAGTGTAAATGGATGGAGTAAGTTTACGTTTGAATATGTGATTTCAGTTGGGCGGTGTGCGTTTGGTCGCATGACCTACGAGAAGGTTTCAGGCTATGAACTGGACCGAGGACATAGCTACTTGCTATATCGTGATTCGGGTCGTGGGATTTCTGACAAATGTGCCAAGCGATGTCAGAGTGATATCAAGTGTCATGCATTTAATCTGGACTACAACAGGAATGAATGCTCTGCACTGGAATTCGCAAATGACGAAGTCCGCTATGATTTACGTCGGTCCTCTGGTGTTGCATACTTTGAAGGAATCTGTCTTCGAGGTATAATAATTGTCTTTATAATGATACTGTGAAACTGTGCTGTTATATGTCATATGTAGGAGAGCGAACATAATCCACATATTGACTTTATTGACCGCGTAAAGGTCAAAAAAGTTGGACCTGAGGGTGATACGGTATCCTGAAGATTGTTTATTATTGTTATTGTAGGAGGAGGCTGTGGTCTGTTATGGACATTCGAAAGGATTCCCAGTTTCCAGTTGCGTGGTTTTGATAAAGAAGTTTATCGAGATGTTGGGAAAACTCAGTGTGAGGATAGGTGCTTGGAAGAGAGGAGATTTATTTGCAGATCAGCTTCTTATGATTGGAAGAAGAGAGAGTGTCGTCTGAGTAGGGAGGATCGATTTACTCAGCCACGTGCTTTCGTTCCATCTCCCGACTCGGATTACTTGGAGAACCAATGCGCTCTGCGTACGTAAAAATCACAGATGGAATTCTCTACACATTGTGTCTCACATAGTGAGAATGATGATGATACTAATTTTAACGAGTCGTCAAAATTATGTCTTTTTGCAGAATCTACAAAATGTGTCTACAAAAATCTCCAGAGGGACCGCTATCTCATATACGTGGATAAAGTGGAGACAGCCTTGAATGATGGTAGCTGCCAACGTGCTTGCGACAAGGAAAGGGACTTTAATTGCAGATCGTTCTCATTCCTCAGTCCGGTAAAAAAACAATTATAATATTTCTCTTTCTTCTTTTCGCGACTTTGCCTCTCGCTTCCGACCCTTTTCTCTCTGTTTCGCCTGTTTTTCTCTCATTTTTTTAAGTTAATCAAATCTCCAAGCTCTAAAAGTTGAAAGTAATAAGATTCATAAATGCCCACGTATCTATAAACGAGCAGTCAGACTCAGACACCGAGGAATACATATATGTCTGTAATTTATGATATAGGCTGCAAGTCCTGCACCGACAAGCACAAGTTTGTGCTTACTGAGTGGAGACACGGCGGAAAATGCTGGACCCAATGCATTCCAGTCTCAGTTGGGAGCAGTATACTCAGAACGTGAATGTGATCCACGAGGGATTCCAGGTGGAAATTATGTGGGTGATAGTAGACCGTATCCGCCCGTCGGCCCGGATCCATATCCTTCAGACCCGCGACCTTACCCTCCTTCCAGTCGGGATCCTTATCCATCCACAGGCCGAGATCCTTTCCCTCCGACTATTCGGGAGCCATACCCAAGTTCTCCCCGGGATCCTTACCCACCAAGAGAGCGTTATCCAGCTACAAGCCGGGATCCCTATCCCCTTCGTGACAGAGATTACTATCCAGCCAGAGATTACCCGTATTCAAGAGACCCATACCCGAGCCGAGATCCTTACCACCGAGATCCGCCGTATCCTACATCAGTTCGTGATCCATACCCGCCCACTCGAGATGCCTATAGTGCCAACGGCGTTAGAGACAACTATCCGCCATCTACGTACCCGGGAACCCAGGATCCAGGAAGCAACTATTTGGATCCCGACTTGAGTCCGCACAGATGTCGTTACACTGTTACTTACGAGAAAGTTATGGGGCACACGTATAATGGAGCTAGAAAGCAAGTCTTTTTCAGTTCATACCACTTCATATGAATTAAGTACCAGCGATGATAGTGTGTTAAATTCTCTAAAAACGGCATGTCATTTACTTATAGAGAAATCATCACCACCCGCACAGACGTTGGAATAACGGGAGAATGTTTGAAGGAATGTGATCACTTGAGAGATCGTTGTTTGGCCGTGAGCATGGAACCTTTGAGAAGTAACGGTCAGAGATGCTATTCGCTAGATCGCTCTTCTGAGGCTGATGCTTCCCTACTGCATCCCTCCGCCGATTTAATTCATTTTGAAAAGATATGCCTCCGAGGTAAGGGTATTATTTTATGGAAAAGCTTTCAAACTACAAGAGTCACGTACAGGGTTTACGGTCACGGAAGAGTTGGATGACAAAGAGTCATGGGACAGGGAGAGGAAGAGAGGGGGAAGCTGCATTTATTTACTCTCCTTCGTTTCGGTTACATATGCCATCATGAAAGTTTATCATTTATAACTACATCTGCACTTTCTCCGTGTCTCGTTGCGTAATATGTTTCTCATAAACATCATAGCGTAATACTTTTGATATTTGTTAAACATTTAGAGCGACATTGTGGAAAGCTTTGGACTTTCACTAGAGTTCCCGAGTACGAACTCTCTGGTCCAGGGGATTTGGAGATCCGGAATGTTTACACACGCCGGCAGTGTCAAGATGAATGTTTGCGAGGTCCCCGTGGACCGTGCAGGTCAGTAGCATGTTTCGAGTATATATTTCTCCCATAATGGATAAGAGGGGAAGGATATAGCTAGTGGGAATATCCGAAAATAGGCCGATACGTGGACTTCTATTGTATAAGGGGAGATTAAAATTGCTACTTTATACACACAGATCAGCCACGTACCATTCAAGGGACAGGCTATGTAAACTGAGCAGTGAAACAAGAAGAACAAAGCCCGAAAGTTTCCGCAAGGCTGGACCTGATATAGACTACATGGAAAATGAATGTGCTCCACGTAAGTAAATCAACTAGAAAGATGGTCTAGATTATGAAAGATTAAGTAAAGGATGGAATAACATTGACACTTGTCTCCGGTTCAGCACCCCCGCACTGTGAGTACACAGACTCACCCGGCCGATACCTTCCGGCAACGGACAAATTCATCCCTCGTATGTACAGTGTAGAAGACTGCAGAAGAGCTTGTGATCAGGAACCAGATTTTCAATGCAAGGCCTTTAGTTTCCATTCCTACCGACGTGAATGTCTCCTTAGCTCAGATGATACCCACTCAACCGGTCAAGCCCTGATTCCCGATCCAGATTTTTTCTATGGGGAGCGTGGATCTTGCAACAGTGGTGAGTCTGCCTTTATCAGAAAGCATTATATAGAGAAAGAAACTGAAAGCTCTCAAGCATTACCCACCATGGATTTATGAGGATAAAATATATCCGTTATGTTTATGCAACTTTCATTTTTAGTTAAAGTGGACTGCACTCCATCGGACATGTTAGTAACAATAAATTTTGGAGCTCCTTTCGCCGGTCGTGTATTTGCAACAGGAAATCCTCAGTCATGTTTTGAAATGGGCGGAGACCGTGCCCAGATAATCTTAAGAATATCCCTGGGCACTCAATGTGGTACTCTCCAGCAGGTATACATATCATTTTTCTCATGCAATGCATGCAACAGCATCATGATACGTAAAAAGCTGAGAAAAAATGAGTTTCGTGACTATACATTTCTGGATTATTATTATTACACCGTAGGGAAGAGGAAGGTATGTGAATCACGTCGTGATCCAGCAAAATCCAGTGATCATGCAAGAGTCGGACAAGACAGTTAGGGTTGAATGTTCCTTTGATGCGACTGACCAGACTGTCTCCTATGCACCTAACGGAGGACCTGGCGGAACTTCACGAGATCATGAAGGTGGAGGAATCTCTGTAACGTAAGTGTACATGCTTTCAGCCTATTTCATTTAACTGCTTCTCTGGCTATATCACAATTACATGGCGATTGCGATGATGAACACGGCGGAAGGACATTGTCCCATGTACAACAATAGCTAGTTCGAAAATGAATACAGATGTTGAAGGCGACCACGACATACTTATACACAGTACTCAACCGTGACAGCTATCGCATCATCGAATTAACTTCCGGTCGCAATCTGCTTGTGTGTCTGCCTCTGTAGCAACAGTGCGCTGTCAGAACAAACAAAAAGTCTAGCTTTGTCTGGCACGCTATTGTTGATTAGAACAGACGGAATTACCAACAAAGGAACCTTGCCTATACGACAAGAACAGACTCATGACTCTATAGGTGTACATATAAATTTAGATAAAAGCACAAAAGCCTAATGAGCACATCGTACGGTATATCTACTACAAAGGGCTAACTGAAATTAACGGTGCTTTTTAGCCCTTGTAATACCCCAAACACATCTCTGTACAGAGATTTTAAGATTTAAAGCAAAAACATCAAGGCTATACCACTTTCAGATACTCTCTGGCAGGCTTCTCTATATCAGTCTGATTTTGAAACTAGAAACCAGTTCATGTTGTAATCAAGTACCAGTTATGAGGAAAACCTGCGCTAGCAGAACTTTTGCATTTTATTTAATTAAAAATCGCAGGAATATGCTTAGAGAGTTTTCGATAGCTATAGTAGATGTCTTGCCAAATAAATGTTAACCCAAGTCCAAAGACCCAAGGTAACTATAAATTCGACTGTGGTCTACGTACATATATCCTATTGTTTTATGGCTAGCATAGCCTTGAAATTATAATTGCCCCACACACGGAGTCATACACCAAGGCTGTATCCTGGGTTTTTGATCTTGTTCAGTCTAATAAAGTCCCACTTGCGTCCTATTTAATCAGCGAGTTTGTACAGCTATGCCTGAATGTGGTTCCTGTAGGAAGAAAGATATAAAAGCAACGCATGTACATGAAAATGTGACAGAGGGAACGACATATGGTTCAAATTGGTTTAGTGCCATTAGAATCACACTTGCCGCTGTTGACCAAGAAATTGATGGCTAATATGTCCTTCCGTTCTCTCAAGTTAGGAGGGTTACAAATAATGCCTTCATTTAAATGTTCTTGATCTTGCCACGCATTGAACATGTATGTTGCTTAAAACAGTTTGTGCGGACTGAAGTAATGATTCCCGTGTGGGATCAGCTGGAGAACGTGTAAAGTAGCTGTAGCTAATGAAATTATGTGGGTTCTCTCGTGAAGCCAATTTAGAACATTAGACCAACTAGCAATGTATCCCTATGCATGGTACTAGGATAAGAATTGGTAGGACGAAGACCAATATCTTGCTTCTGACTCTGCCCGTCTAACTCATTGGTTTCTTGTCCGCCTTGCAGAGTCCCTTTCCGTCCAACTGGAACGAATATCGTGACAAACACAGCACCAACTCCAAATGTTCGAATGCGAATTGTCATGCGAAATGGTCAGGATGCTTCCGTTGTGGGTCTTGGAGAAGAGCTTCAGCTTCGTATTGAAATTGATCCATCAAGTGCGTTTGGAATATTTGCACGGAATTTGGAAGCTAGGACAGAATATGGAGAACTTCTAACGCTCATCGATAACATCGGGTGAGTATAAATGCTAACTTTGCACCTATCATCAAGATGATCTTCCTAAGTCCTTCCCCTTCCTGAAAAACAGCTGTAGTAGCATTTGAGGAGGAATCTGTGGGAGCATGCATGTTAAATTCATTCTGAATTCAATTTCATAGGAAATTATTTTGCTTCAGTGTAGATTTACATGCCGCTTCCAGGATTTTACTGCATTCAGAATATCTTAGCGCAGCTACCATGTGGAGCTATTAACCTATGAAGATGAGAAAATTTACAGACAGTGTGATAGTAATCGTGTAATTTCGGTTCTCAAATTAGTATAGTGGTATACGTAAAGTTACAAAGGGAAGGAAGATATGGAAAACAGAGGCGTGAAAAAGTCACCGGGCTGTAATCTTAAGTACTTTTTCTGTGTAGAATAATATTTTAGGGGTAATAAAAAATGAACTTTGAGCGGCAAAGGCCACGCTTGGGTAATATGTAGGAGCACTTGTAAACACATGTGAACGCATGCATATCCACATGTGAGAAGATTCAACCATTAGCATGTACTTTGTATGAAACCAAGACGTAAATTCAATTTGACGAGCTTCCTTATGCTCTGCCCAAGGCAGTAGTGTGAAAGTTCATTCCTTTAGTGCATATTAGCTGGCGGAAACTTAGGGTCACATTACTTGGTTAATTATTCATTGCCTTTAAACGTTTTATGGAAGATGAAGGAGCTGCTCATTGTTTCATAAAAAGTTTAGTAGGATTATTATCATTGTTCCTTGTGTCTCAGAGAGGGAACATGGGAGCCAGGAACCGCTAGCTATTATGCAATAGGATTTTGCGGTGTCAGCCAGAAGAATAGGGGTAAAAGTGCACAAGTTGGCAATGTAATACAGTAAAAGCACGTAGACGTGAAGACTATTCTTGAGCCCATTTATATGAGTTAAGCGGAATAAAAAGTACGCTTGGTTGGTACACAAAAGACCTGTTAAAGGATGTGCTTCTTAACGCCGTCCTTGTCCTCCGCATAATCATCGTTCCCCATCACAGCGTCTCCCTCCACTGAGGTCCAGGATGAAAGCACGTTGTGCACTGTAATCTCAGCATTAGTTCTTACTATAGTGACGTTCATACCGCCACGACTACCACCAGTCTGAGCATCGCTCCTGATGTACCCCCCGAATGTATGTTACTAAGAAAAACACGACCGTCTATGAGCTTTTTAAGGCAATTTTTCCACGTCCAACGCTGTTATAATCCATATATATGTTCCCTACTTTTCTTCCACGATTACTTCTGGTTTTACGATGGAACCAGGAAGACCTATACAGTAGTATTGCTGCCCAACTTTGTCCGTCTTCTATCTTAACGGCAGTAGGAATTACTTACGATTCAATCAATCTGTTCGAGGAGGTTCGAGTATATGAAAAGGGTCGGTCTGTAGTGAAGGAATTTTATTGGGAAAAATACTCTGATATGTTCGTCTTCTAAGCCAGCAAATGAGCGAACTTCGTGACGGATGTTAAATTTTTTTACCTTCTCCCTCCCTCCTCCTCCTCCTGTTCATATCTTCCTTCTCTATCCATCTTTATGTTCTTGTGCTAGAGGAAGTAGTGCAGGAGGGTAGAAAATTCATGGAATCTTTGGCTATATGTATGTGTGTAGTAATAAGTCTCCCTATGCATTCTCATGCTTTTATGTTTGGGTACACGTAGGTGTCCTCGAGATCCGAATGTATTCCCTGGATTGGAAATGGAGCGAGGTGGAACGAGAAACCTGTATGCTGACTTCAAGGCTTTCCGATTCCCCTCCACAGCAACAGTCAACTTTGTGGCTACAGTTCAGTTCTGTCAAGATCTCTGCCAGCCGGTGAGAACCAGTTTACGATTCATTATTATTACATATCTATATCCAACTCGCGGTGGTATCTACATACCGGGCATTGAAATGCTACCATGAAAATAGCCTAGCGTATTGACGCAGTATGGGAATAATTAAGAGGAAAACTATTTGATTGGCAGTCAGTTTGATTTCATTCAACGTCATTAGCTTTATATACTTTGCAAACTTCTCAGTGACAAGTATTATTACAGGCCTGCATTGATTTTCGGATACGTTCCTTTATATTCACCAGCTAACAATTACTTTCCATCTTCTTTGTGAGCACAGGTTTTAAATTCACATAGCTACGAATTTCACATTTCTGTTGACCTAGATACAAGTTTGGCAAGAAAATTTTTACTTTGCCAGTATGCCAGGCCAGGGGTAATGATAATAATTTCTGGCGTGACCGAAATTCAACGTATACAGATAGTAGTAACTTTTTGATCAAACTGTCTCAGCATAAAAATAATTATAAAGAACGAATGTAGCTATTGCGTAGAAAAATTATAAAACATCTTCCCCATCTGTGAGTCCCATATTGCTGGGAGTAATGAGTAAGTCTTTTCACTTTTGGCTCATAGTGTGTGCACCGTGCTGATTGCGGTGAGATTCTCACATAATAAAAATATATCTTTGTATTCTTTATGTGGTTTTTTATGTCATGTGGAAAATTTAAGATGAAAAGGCCAGGATGATTATGGATTTAGGACATGTTCTGTGGAGGATTAAATATGATAGAATTTAATAGAAAAAAGATGTAGAGACAAAGAAGGGGATCTGGTACATATGAGTATTGGATGCAATAGTAACGACATGAAGGGAAAGTCGTCCCTGAGAGGAAAAGTCATTTGGGAAAAGTTGAAGAGAAAAAGCTTGATTATTTTCTTCTCGTGACTATGGAAACTTTATAGGTGCGATGCCAAGGAGGTCTGGAGTCATTTGGACGTAAAAGACGATCTCTCCCAGCTAATGAGACTTTAGAGCATCGTCTGGAAGAGATAACGGAGACAGCAGCCAGCACCGTGTTTGCGACCAACATCTCCGGTACCACCACCTTCAGCCCGGCCAATCAAAACATTGGAGATTACAAGCAGTATAATGTCTTCCAGTATGGAAAATCAGAGAATATACTCAACAGCGGCAGCCGACTAAACCAATCTCCAATCTCAAGTAAGTGTGTGAGAGAGAGGGAGAGCAAGAGATAACCAGATTTGAGAGCTTATAATAATTCATTATTTTCGTCTCACATGTTGTTCTTCGTGTTCCAGTTTATGCACGTGCTTAAACACACACGCAAAATCCTCTGCAGTAGCTTACACCATTCCATCTTCCTCTGTTTATTAGAAAAGAGGAAAGGGATAAAGGCAAAACTTATTACATTCAGTTAATCCTGTCATTTCTCCGTCTCTCCTCAACAGTCGTTACAGTCATAAATGCTTTCATTTTATTCCCTCACAACCAAACGAAACTTTCTGAGAAAGAGCAGCAGCAGCAGCTTACGTAGTCACTACGGTAACTTGAACTTCGCATAATCATGTGTAAAGCCTTTTCTTGTGGCATGAATTCGTATACATTCCACCACACGCACACATAAGGCTTGGAAAACCTCAGAAGTCCCAAGCATCTTAACTTTTCATCTATTTTCAGTTCATTTGAAATTACGTGCAGAACAATACGAGTATCTTTCCAAGTAAACGCAGTCTGCGTGAAGTAAGTGGAGCTAGCTAGATATTCGTCTCCTTGTATGAATCAGACGGATAAGTTTTGAAGAAAATAACGATTGAGGTAGTGAGAAAATGAACAATGAGGCACCCTTTGATCACTTACCCACCACCCTACTCCTCTATAACAAGTGCTGTGCTTCTTCATAAGGAAATGTCTTTCAATCTCATTTGGAAGCATACAGGCTGAAACTTTTCTTTTCCTGCTCTTTTTATGATGGCCTGTCCGCCTCCTCATCATCATGAATTTATCATTAATTTCCAACCAACTGGAAGCCAGTCAGGGCGTAAAAGTATACGCATAGGTATGCCCTTCTAGTTAGTTACTACACATCGCTAGGATACTGCTACAACTTGGAGGTCGTTAGGATCCTGTTGATGACCGAATCGGTCCACGCTTCTCTTATTTCCTCCAATTATGGCAGCAGCAGCAGCAGCATGTGCCACTTTCTCATAGTTACATCCTTCTATCAGTGTACTCCCCCCTCTTTTTTCTCCCTTCTTCTGGTTCTTTGTGAAAATTCCTGTGGTAACAGTAAATGGGGGTTTAACCGTGTGAAGTTGAAAAAGAAACAGGAGAGAGAGAGACTTTTCTTTTTAAGAAAGCTCCCTCCCTATGGCTAGTGAATCATTGCGTAAAAGTAATGGCCCAGCGTGAAGGTAATCTTTCCTGTAAAATTTCCTCTTCATTCTTACACAGAGAGACAGGGGAGGGAACCATTTCATGCTCTCATTCCTTTCTGTCCTCATGGCCTTCCTTGTGTTCAGAGGACCACACACCTCTACTCATTCTCAGGCTCATTCAGTCTCTAGAAAGAGTGCATAGAAGGAGGAAGTAAGAGTAGCTTCCGACCTTTCCATCACATGTTATTGTCCCGCGAATGAGTACCCACACAGGAACTTGGCTAAGGCCATTAAATTAAACTTTCTTCTTGTATAATAACATCAAACCGCTTGGTTTGCTACTCAAAATTACATATGCGCAGCCATGTACTTTCACAGCCAAATTTCCTGTACATTAATTTTTTAACCCATAAAATCCCACAAAATATTCTAGTTCGTTTACGACCGTAATAATAACCCATGTTGCCAT
>JAQFYD010000333.1:0-21044 GCA_034694225.1 Bourletiella hortensis | reverse complement strand
CTTCTTCTTCTTCGCCTTGCAAAAGAAGAAGAGGACGAAGAAGAAGAAGCAAAAGCGGGATTCCTTTAGAGCTCCATAATCAGGAGGAAAGTAAGTAAGCAAAGAATACATATATTTTTAGCACATGAGCATGGCAAAACGGGCAAAGATAGACGACGACGAGGGCATAGAAAATAAGAAGAAAAAGAGTAGAGCGAAACTGAGCTGTAGTTGGCAGTTAGTCTCAGTTGTTGGAGGCTATAGAAGCAAACGTTGCTTTCAGAGAACTGCTCTTCTTCTGTCTGTGTGCCTGTTAATGTGAGTAGTGGTAGTAGTAGTATATCCTGGTGAAATGCAATATTCTGATTGCCAAATATGGAAGAGCTGATCGGACTAAAATCCGATGAGCATCTATTTTAGGTTCCGTTTTTCACCGCACTTCCCTTACACCTATACTCATTCAATGCGCATATAGTATACAGGCAAGGAAGCACTACACAACCTTCTGGATACATTATTTTTATGTATATTCAAAGAAACAAGTAGGATTCAATGTAGGGTTCATTCTCGTTTTTCTTGGTCTCATTGCCAAAACACATGGAGATAAAGTTTTCGGTGGAGATAAAGAGAAAGAGAGGGGGTGATATGGGCCTCGTGACAGTGACACTTTCAACTTTTCCATTGCGTTATGGGTATATAATTTGTCCTTGTACTGATCATCAGTACTATGGCTATTCGCATGATAATTTCCCCTACTTTTCGGATTCCTCTTTTTCTATAATAGTTATCGTATCATTCATTCCCGCTAACCCGCCAGGAGACAGTTCCCCGGGTATATGTATACTCATACGGATAGATTGTCCTGTTTGGTTACACACATTTTCAGTAGCAACTTTGAGTAATACTATGTAAGTAGTTATACATTGTTTTCAGAATTTTCCTATGAAACTATCCACCTCGGATTGTAATAATATTCAACTAGAATGTTGCCCTGTGGGAAAGCTGAGAGCTGGTTAAAGTCCCGGATCGGGTGTAAGTTTGGCTCGTTATGTGTGTGTGTAAGTGCTACGGTCTATTTATCAGTTTAGCTCATTACCATTTTTCAACGCCTTAATTCCGGAACTGGTTCATACTACAAGAGGCATGATAAAGGGACCACCAGCTGTGGGAATGAATTTGGAATCTTAGTCTAATCAAATGTAAAATGTTACGAGGGGGAATATACAAGTTAGTACAAGCTATTTGTTCGAGAGAATGTCATGGAAAGTTAATCTAAAAGTTGGACAATCCTGCTCATGATGATATACATTCTTATGTGGTACAAAATTATGATAATAATTTTCACCTTTTCTTGGTAGTTTGTCTATCATTATCATTTCTCCTCCAGTTATTCCCATAAACCTCCACGAATATGAGCTTTTGATGGCGGCACGAGTTACTAGCAACCAAAGAAAGAATCCAGCTGGTCATGTAAGCACCTGATGATTAATTGCTCATTCCCCCTTATCAACAGTTTTTCCCGCAAACATTTATTATGTCCAGAGGACGGAAAAGTGTGAAATAATTTGAGACTTGCTGTCTCTACAAGGTGGTCGGGTCACTTTAGATGTTCCTTTAAGGCTCTTTCACACGCAAACTCTTCCGCTTTGTGTTTCATCCGCGGACACACACATACACACTAACACACGACCTCATATATGAGGATCATTCCTTGTACGTTCAACAGCGTTTTAAATAATGCACTTTTTCTCACAAAATCCTCAGTTATTTCGTCAGCAAGAAATCTTCATTATCCGTGGTTTTGGCAGAAAATTCCGACAAGCTCAACTTTAGTTCGTCGGAGACATCACGATGACATTATTTAGTAAATACAAACAAACATTCACACTTCACAGATTTCTTGTCAAGTATAATTAGCCAGAACTGTTGCTCAGACGAGAAGATATGATTTTGTTGCAAGCTATTTGAGCCTTGGATATCATGAAGAAAATGTATTATTGCTCAGTTATTGTATTCACAAGACTAATGTGGCACATTTAATGGTAAAAGGGAGGAAGTAGTAGTGGACTCATGAGGAACACTGATAAGACGCGCATAAAAATGAAACAAAATATATACACAGAAGAGGCAGACAAAGTGTCAGAGTTCAGGCGACAACAGGAGGAGAAGTTTATGGAGATCACGATCTTCCTCTTGTGTCTTCTTGTGTGCACGATGATGACTTCCTGTGAAGAGAGTGGAGATGAACACTTTTGCTCCTTGTCTCACATTAGTTTCACATATGATGTTTGTTGTTGTCCTTGCAATAAACTACTAACTACTAACCGCTGCTGCTGCTCCTGCTACTACTACTTCTCTTGTCGAACGATAGGACGGAAGCCTAAAAGTGAACTGAATTCAATTGACAAGTCATTGTAATATCTTTGTGATTTGATGCAACGGCGTGAGAGAGAGAGAAAGACGTAGGTGTATTTATCGTTCCAATCGAACTTCGTTCCTTCTCTTGAGTTTCACTCGCTCACATTCACCAGCAGCAACATCAACAACAACAGAGAGATGAAGTCACGCTTCTTTGCATGCAGCATCATATGAGGCAGGCACAAGCAGCAACAATAATAATTTTCCAATGAATTCACAAGCTGATTCAATAAACCTCAAGTTTACAACAGGTACTCCAGGCACACTTCAAAGCACAGTCTCTCTTCACTACTGCTAACTTTTATATCGATCACATACTGGAAGGTAAAGTTTGGCAAAATTCCTCAATTTTTCACCACAGAATCTGGACATATAGATGGCCAGAGTAGCTGAGCTACACTAACTACAAAATTTCTGCTACAGTAGTGCTATGTGCTTTCATCAGGAACAAGGCTGGTCGGACAAGATGTAAAAGAGGAGAAGATGAAGAAGAAGAAGAAGAGAGTTGGATAGGAAACCCTCTGTTGTTATTATACTCTTGTCATGGCCCCTCTTACGCGATTAGTTGACGGCCAAGTAAGAGGAAGGAGCGAGAAAGTCATTTAAGTATTGTTGGTTTCCATTTGCATATGACCATCTCCAACAACTTCACATCATCATCATCGTCGTCGTCAGACAACATCAGCTGAGAGAGCCGGTCTCGCTCTTCCCCAGAATCCAATGAATGTACTCTACTATAGAGTATCCTCCTCATCTCATTCGGCTTGTTCATTCATGAACGAACGCATTTTAACAACCCTTCTTCCGCTCTTTATGTCACATAAGCCTCCACAAGCTTCTGGTTATGTAATTATTCTGGATGGAGGAATGAATGAACGGATTTTTGCTGCGAAGACTCAATTTTATCAAATGAGCCACGTAACTTAACGACATTACTCTAATATGGGAATTACTTCTTTTGCTGAGACAGTTAAAAGTTTTAGCAATTTTGCTTATTTTACAAGAGATTATAACCCGCACTTCCACGTAAGTATTGACGTGAACCACGATAAATTATTTCATTACAATTTCCTTATAGTGCTGAAATACTGAAAGATCCCTACGCGTTATCAGTTTTTGTAAATCTGGCCGTAAAAGTACAAAATTTTATTTTGCGGACAATATGTATCATTAGCTACGGAGCCAAAGTCATTTCCTTTGCATTATTATGATTATGATGCATTCATATTATAGAGGTGGAAATTCGGACAGAGAAATGTAAAGTGGGTGTTTATTACATGCGTGCACAAAGGGGCGTACGAATATTATTATGCAGAGACGCAGCAGGCTAGCTTTAAAGAGATGAAAATGCAGCTTTTCAACTGCCTCATACACTACTTGGCTTATGAAGAATGCGAGGGAGAAAAAAATAAGAATTCCTCTAACTGTGATCCAATGGTCATTCTGAGAAACTTTTGGTAACGGACAAAGGATAAGTACTTTCTTCGGAGCAGGAAGATAACATGAGCTTGGAGAATGTAATATAATAGTAACATTATTATGATGCACGTAAGATATATATTTCCCTCTGGGACGGGAACCAAATGGAAGCATTTTTATTTAATGTGCACACCTATTGCCTTCTTGATCAATGGCTCCACTAAAAAGCATCAACAGGTAAGCTAAAAGGAAAAGAAATGTGACCTCCTGCAAAGTTTCACTGCAGATTTAGTGCGATGCATGCCAAAGGCTCGTTATTTTACGTGGGCTTCTTTCCCTTTTCCCTTTACGATTCCCTCTTAACGTCGTGAAGCATTCCTGAGCAGTTGAAAGGGTCATATAGGGAAGTTATAACCTAAATTATACCAACCAATCTTCAAGACCTTACACCCAATTAAATGACAGGCTTAGAGTGCTTATGATGAGTGCGATAAAACCTGTACAAATTAAGCTATTGCGAACCTAATTTCATCATGGAATAAAGTCACTTATTTGATCCTGTGATTGACTTGCCCATTCTATCGGACAGCTCGATTAGGCCATAATTTCGTTATCGCTAAATATTAGCTGACGCTTGAGGCGGCAGCTTGAACAGGTCAACTTATGAGCTTCGCCACTTTTACAAAACAGATCTCAATAATAATTATTTTGTTCCTGATCAAAAATACACCCGGTGTATGCGAGATGACTCTCTCTTGTCGACCACCATTCTCGCGCATTTCTCGCAGGTTATGAGTTTCAGGCTTGACGACAACACCACTGGGGTGAAAAGATGCTGACTTAATGACGGGAGAACTAGTGATCATAATAACTTGTCGTTATCACCATTGTAAATGTTGAGTACAAGGGTACAACTAGTGTAGGTTGTCATTTTTTGGGATCTCTGACGTAGTCTGCCTGACAGAAAGAAGATAAGGCAGATGAAGAAGAAAAAGCAGGAAGGAGGAAGATGGATGTTGGGCTTGCACAAAGTATAGCTGCATGAACATGCTCATGATGATGTGTGAGTGCTAAAGCCAAAGGAATTTTGATTGCCAGAGCTTGGTTTTGCGTGGGCATTGCGTTTGTTGTATTACTGATTGAATTTGGATTGGCTATAGTCAATCGAAGACTAGTTATTACAGACATGACTTCTCCCATCACCCTTCGCCACTAGAATTTTTCTTCCTCACATGGTCTCATCTCTCGAACAGCAGAATTTTTGAACAGGCTCTTAACAACTTTGTAGTACAAGTACAGCACAAATAGCAAACTGACCACTCCATTTTTTCTGAGGAACCTCCAAATAACCTTTAAAGTGGTACAACACTACTTCTCGATCCAATAAATTCAGCTGGAGCAATAATTATTCTACGTGTGGGATTTATTCCGTCAATTCTATGCATCATCGTGTATAAACTGCATAGGAGGAACTTACACATGTTCCAACCTACGTTATTCACATTTTAATGATGAATCAGGGACCGTAAAAGTTCTAGTATGAATATCCGAGAAGGTACATTATAGGAGACCATAAGACAAAGACGTAGAGGATGAGGGTGAGAGAATGTGCCAAAAGATATCTGAAGCTATAGCTGTACTCATCCCAAAGCAAGTTTGAATGATGGTAATGAAAAAAAGAGATGATATGGTGACGTTCCAAAGGGGATGGACACTTGGTCCATGTAGTATTATGATGAATGTTTATTTATGTTTATAATTTAATGTGCTGCACATTGACCGATCAGTCCTGCCTATGAAGAAGCTTCTCCCTGTGTAGATTCTCCATTATGGTTTTACTAATAGCAAAACAAAGAACCCTTTACCATGCATCACGTAACATGCAATAGACTTATACACTCTATAATAATAATAAACCTCATAAAAGTTACGTTCGAGTACGCACACTGATGATTTTCATGACGATGATGATGAATGGAGGGACGGTCGGTGGCAGGCTCAACGACAGCGGCTCTCCTCGCATCATCTATACAAGAAAAAAAAACATTTTTTTGACTTTCATCTATGCAGACACACACGGAGTTGTTTCATACGGGGCTGGAATCCTCATAAGAACAATACTTTTTTTAACCGCACGTCAGCATCTTCTATACCCTCGTCCACACCTACACACAGTATGGGATTTCTCCCCTTGTTTCATGTATGATGTCTCGTCAGTCAGAGAGCAAACTACCATAAATAAATACAATATCAATAAATGATCAACTACTGAAGCAAATAACGACCAACAATGAGAATGTAATGATGGATTATTAACAATCCTTGAGCCAAAGGACGATTCAGTGAGTGACTGACTGAGTGAGTCCCTTATTGTACAACTTATATCAGTCAGTCAGTCTTCAAACCATTACGCCCTAATGGATCTACCACAATCCAGACAACATATGTGTATAATGCTATTAAATTGCTTTTTAATATTAATACATTGCCGCAATGGGAGCACCGGAGCACATATATAATGTTAGTCAATAAGCGCCACGGGAATCCACTTGAAAAAGCCTTCTTAAGCCGATCAAGCCCAGGGTGTACAACCATTTAAAAAGTCATCATTATGATGAGCCTCCTAATAATAATAATAACGAATCCAAGCTGAATGTAACTTCGTCCTGTCTCTAATAATCATAACATGAGCTTGAACCAACGTTCCAACAGAGCAGATCCAAAGATTCCATTTGACATGAATCCTCCGAGGCTTGCGTGTGCTATGATTCATATGGATAACTTAACTCGGATGCAGAGCTATACTCACTTAAGGATTGTACAATAAGAACTACCGTGAATTCATTTACTCATCGTATTAAATAAAATACTAAAAAAGATGCTAATAAACATACACAAAGGGTTTCTCCGAAAGTCAAACGCCTCTGCAAGCTTTATATTCCTTCTACGTTCCTCTCTCATCACAGTATTTTAAGTCCGTGTGTGTGTATGCAATGCAACTCTTCTCTGCTACTGGCCCCACGCATCTTCTTCCATCATTGAAATCCTTCCACCTACGCGACTTTACCTTTGACAGGTCATGAATAAAATAAGGCGGAGCGTCGTGACATATGCTACAGCCAAGCTGTACACACTGTAAGCTTCAATATTAAGAGATTTCGCTATGGAATTTCAACCTCAATCATAATTTTAATGTATCCTTACTCCTTCTTTTTCTGTCTCTCTCTATATACATTAGCCATATAATTTGTCATGCGGAGCCTCCTTGGGAACGTTTATGGTTTCCGTCCGTTCCTTTCCTATAATACAACATGACACTGCTTGCTTCTATACACATCCCGAATAATTATGAGAGTATAGCCCAACAATGTAGCAGGGTAACGTTCTTTATTTGCTTAAAATTTCAGAGACTTCCTGGAGGCAAAATGTGAGCTTTGCCAGTAAACTGATTTCCACTATGAATATACAGTCGCAGCAGAAAAAGGCAACAAGCCATAAACGTGTGTTGGACCCGTGTGTGAATGATGGAAAGGTATAACACACTACAAGGATTATGTTCTATTACTGCCATTTTGCTCGACTATACAAAATATTGCCCATTAAGATAGCTAGCACACATAGCCTCACTGTGTCATGTGAGTTTAGCCCATGTTCAGATGAAGAGGCCATTTGAGGCCCTGAAAAGAGAATATTTATGCGGGTGTATTGAAGACACCCCTGAGCAGATATGAATTGCTAAAAAATTGTGTATACATTATCAAGTCAGCCGTAAAGGTAGGTACAAGAGACGGTGCAAATTTCAAAGCTGGAATGTTTATGGGGAAAATGTTTTCTATACTTGCAAGTTGGGATGATTTATAACCATGTAATGGCGATTCTATTACAAATAGAGATCTGGGGAAAATTTAAGGATAACATTTCTACCTTGTATTTCTGTTTGTTCCATATAAGATGAAATGAAGTCACGCTTGATTATGCATATTCTCAATTAGTACGTTCCATAACTGAATAAATGCATGACAGAAGAAGACGAAGAAGTGTAGAAAAGAAAATCGAATACATTTTACACGTATTCATAATATGGTCCTCTTCTTCATCTTCTCCTCCTGCTTCTCTCCAACAATTCTAAAAGACAGCCCGGCATCAGCAGATGAGGCTCCTTATCTGAAGTTCGACATAGCTGTAAAGCCTTGTATCAAGTAACCATGTGAAACCTATTTTTTCTCGTTATTGTCCGTCCACAATAATAATAATGATCCCATGGAGACCATTTTTTGATTATGTGTGTATTATACGGATGGACGAACGTGTGCGGATACCTGCTACGTCTAATTGTTTTTTTGTTTACTCTCTCATCCCATATCAATATCCCTACTTTAAGTTTATTCAGAGGGACATGTTAATTTTTGAAGGATACTCATTTTCTACACATATCTTTCGCGTACTCATGTAAATTAGCCATAAGAGGTCGTAACAGTTGAGAGGAACACCTCTTCACACAAAAAATCTCACTGCAGGCTAAATCGTCACCATTAAGTTTGTTGTTTTACTCGAATCTAATCTCATTCAGGCTGTACACACACACATAGACTGCAACTTACTGACCATATTCACTTTACAAAAACACTAGTACTGTGTACGCTATGCCATAATCTTCGACCACTGAACAGAGGACTTGGCAGCACCTAAAACAGGAAATTTAATAATTATTCAACTTTATGTTACATTACGGGTGGTAATTATTATCATTCCAAGTTGCAATTATTATTATTATTATTATTGTACCATATTACTTATTCAAATCAACATAAATCTTGAGTATTAAACCTCATTTCCTGAACTCGGCATGTGCCTAGGAGACACCTGCTGGCTACATACTCCGTATTTCAATTCTAACATACCTTTTTTAGGGAATCTGACGCTTTTTTCACTGCATATAAATGTATGGAAAAACAATGTTTAATTGCTGATAATAAAACTACTTAAAAGGAGGTGATGATAATGCCATTATGATAATTGAGGTTATATTCCGTGTAGATCTATGGAGCTCCATCAATGCTCTCAGCCAGGCTGAAAACAAACGAGCATTCGCAATTCCTTGCAAAAACATGTACTACGCAAGGAGAGAGAGTCCCAAGATTTTAAATTAGGTTGCTCTCTTATGAGATGACGAGACAAAGTACCCTGCGAATTGAAATACTTCACCGCATCCTACTCTGTTATTCTTCTATTGCGTGAAAAGCTAACTTGGGTGTAAAGGAAGCTGCATGCCCTCTAAAAAGACATCTGTTCGTTCGATGAGATTGACGCAATAGCAAGCTATCCATGAATCAAAATCCATATTCACACTCCAGGAGAAAATTCTGCGCCAAAAATGGTAAAAGAATAATAAAACCTTGTTGGTGAGTGATTATTAGTCTGAGTAAATGCACATGGGCCTTTCCGTAATCTTGGAGATACCTAAGCAACTTGACTGTCCTGCATCCGACTCCACTGACTCAATTTTGAACGGCAGTATTTGCAGAAACTATACGCAAAACACCTATGCAAGTTCCTTTTTCGCTCCACCAGAATCCTTGAGAATGGGTCCAACTTATGCAGCTGTGCTCTGTGAACAAAGAAACCAGAGATCAAGTGACTCTTGTTTTGATTGAAGCCATAATTTCTTCATTATTATTAGTCCAGAGTCCAATCAACTGAGTCAGAATTTTATGACTCGTAGTCCAGGAATGTGGGACTACCTCGTGAATGACTTTTCAAATGAAACCAGCTGGCCGTCATTGTGCGAAATGTCACAATGAAAATCTAAACGGGTGCTAATTCGAATGTGAATAATCATAGCAATGAATCTCGAAGACCTATAGTTAATGCTGCGCCTGTCTAAATCTAAGCTTTCGGCATTTTCATGTCAAATATTAAACTTAAATCATTCTAGCTACGACGGCGGAGGTGTTCTCCATTTCTTTGGTGCTGAATGATACTCTATATGTTATGTTGGGCACATAGAAACCTAAGGATCTTCCAGAGGCAAATCAGCCCTTCGGCTGTTTCTGTAACTGACCCTTCACAGCTACATGTCTGCATTATAAATAAACCTAAACTCAAAAAAAGTCTCCTTATCATTCGAGGAAAAACGAGTAAAAAACAAACCTATAGCAACTGGCTAAGCTTTCTTCGTATCCTTCAACTTAACCCACGGCAAAGGCCGCACTAATAATAAAATGAACATGAAACTTATAATGACTTTTGTCCTATAATCGAATGACATCCTAATCCCTCAAGTATAGAAATTAATACCTGTGAGCTTCAGTAGAAAAAAACCAAAACTCCTGTGTTATACCTATTACGAAACTCTAAGCTCTGCACATTCCCTGGTACATACAACAAGGTACTCAATGTCAACTTCCACTAAAATGCCCACGAAAATCAATGAATTAAAATAATGAACAACCTGCTTGCCTCCCTAACCTTGGCCTCACCTTATCACAAAAGTCTTGCTCATTTTTTCCTGTAATTTCACATCATTTAGGAAGCTCCGCAGGAAATTAATAGAGACCTAATCATCCTGTCATTCTCCTTACTGCTGTCTCTTCTTCTAATTCCCATAGCTCCGGAAATAAAACATCCTTCATGAAGCCCCATGCCCCATCATCATCATATACCCCTATCCATCGTCTTATCCTTCCAGCTCTCCCTATATTTTCTCCACTAATGCCGGCTTCAATGAAGCACTCCAATTCATTTCCAGCCATGAATCTTCCACCATGAAAGTTTCCCCTTCTTCTCCTTCCAGCACTCTAATAAAGCAAATGGAGAGAAAAGCAGCAGAAATGCAAAATAAATCCAGCCTAACGCAACTTCGTTTCAACAATCATACAGCAATAATGTGCACATGATAAAACGATTCCCAGTGCCTCTTTTGGACCTAAACATCCTCAGGACATGAAAACAGTCGGAATTTCAAATTTTAATGGGAAAATAATGGCCAAATATAAATTAAAACTCTTTAAAACATTGAGAATCAAATGTTCAACGGATTGCACTGGAAAATTTTAAAATGTCCGTTGTTCTTATTGATTTTCTAGTTGGGACGGAAGAAGCAGGAAATGTGGCGCTACCTGTAGGAGTGCAGGCTGATTATGTGAGCCGGCGTATGTACGCGTACATGGACAAGGGGAAAGCCGGGAGACTGGACGACGTTGCGCAGGCCTGTCCAAGCGTCCCTGGCAGCCAATGAGAAGACGCGTAGACTAATCGAACTGGATGCATGACGAAGGAAGGACAACACAAAGCATAGAGGACCGCCAAGCGTTCCGTAATGTACGCCGTCTATGCCCCGTGGACGTACATATGCGCGAGTTTTGAGTGAAGGGAAGGTGCCGTCGTGATGTACAGTTTACAGTACACACACACACACGTCGTCGCAGTGGAGAAACTGAATTAAAAGGAAAATGACGCTGAGCTGTGCATATGTACGTTGGAGAAAGAGTCTTCTCATCGTTCTTGCTGCTCCGGCTGCGGCAATTTAAAGCTTGTATTTCCATTCAGTAGTTGTCTGCTGAACCCAAAGGTAGCCATCTTTTTAGGCATTAAGGTGGTTACGACTACAAAAGACTCATTTTTGTTTTGTAATTCGGGACGACAGGAAGGACGAGACACACCAATAAATTTGACAAGTGATTGGTTCTATTGGTGTGTTGTAAAAGTGAAGGAAGGAAGAATAAATAATCAGCAGCGGAGAAATGTCAAGACACCGGGACTGGGACCTTCAGTGCAAGGTATATGTCGGCAACTTGGGTAACAACGCCTCGAAGAATGAACTGGAGTCGGCATTCAGCAAGTATGGACCACTGAAAAATGTTTGGGTTGCAAGAAATCCACCGGGATTTGCATTCATTGAATTTGAAGATCCAAGGGATGCAGAGGATGCGGTTCGTCATCTTGATGGAACGTGAGTGAATTATTATTATTCTTTCGGAATGCTACTTGCTGTTGTTTGTTTGTTTGGTAATAGTATAACTGTGAGGGTGGTATTAATAATTAAATAGCATTGTAATAATTAAGTGGTAGTAGTGTATCAGAGTTGATTGTGAACGGAAAGGAAAAGGCTGAGTAGTAATTATGATCTTTGGGGATATGAGGAAGTAGAATGTGTGGGATGATGATGAAATGGTAGTTATAAGGAGAGCCGGTATTTAGTGATGCTATAAATTAATGATGTTGAATTTTGGAGGGAAGAGAAATTGTTAATAGAGCGTGCTATGAATGTAGTTTTAGTGTGTTCGGTTACTAGAAGGTTTCGCAAGATGAGTTGGTTGGCTTCGGAAGGAGTAATTAAGTTAGGTCAATGGTGAGGACAGTTTAGGGGGATAATCGATGTTGTTGAGGATCTGATATTTTCAGTAGGATGAACTCTAAATGTGGTGCTGATGTTAAGCTGTCTTTTTTTTTATTTCCAGGAGAATGTGCGGCGTCCGAGTGAGAGTTGAGATGTCCACTGGAAGGAGTCGTGGTCGTGGCGGCGGCGGTGGTGGTCCTCCAAGACGTCATTATCGCAGGTATGTTTTTAAGTTAGAATTGCAGGTGAAAAGAGAGCAGTTCAGGTTCCTTCTTCCCTCTTTGATTGTTGATGTGTATAATTTATTAGAGACAAGCACATCTTCTACTACCACCTACTTCTACTGCCTCTTCGAACCCAACAGATCCACTTCAGGGTAGAATTTCTAGAAACCCACTACACGAACTTGGCCGATCTCGAGCCCTGTGACCGTGTGGTGGGTTGTTCGCTAACCATCAACAACCAACCATCCATACATTCATCCGCCCGTCCGTTCGCCTACATAGATGTGTCATATATCTCCGATCAGAATTCATGTGATGTGCTTTCTTTTTGTGGGCTATCATTTTACTCTGCGGGTAGCATTGCCTTAAACTTTGCCTCATATTCTCCTCTCTCAAATACAGCCGTTCGAGATCTCCGAGGCGTCGATTCTCCAGAAGTCGTTCCCGCTCTCGAAGTCGTTCTCGCCCCCGTCGATCCAGGTCGGACTCCAGGGAACGTCGATAAGTGCTTCGGGCCATCGACTTCAAAAATACACTATTCCTTTTATTTGCACTCAGTTTTCAAAATTGTTTGTTTATTTAGTTTATCAACTAGGTATTTATTTGACACATTTATAACTCAAGAATTACTGATAGGTATTATTAATAATAATAAGAATGATTTTGGGACACAAAAATTATCCAGAAATCATAATAATCACTTCAATCACTCTATCAGCCGTACAGTTTCGTGTCTACTGTTTCAAATAAGTTTTTTATGTGCGTCTTTGTCTCATTGGTATTGGAGTTGTATCTGCAAACAAGGTATACATAATGCAAATAAAAATTTCTCTTTAGTACAGATTTTAAACCTAACTGTTGACCAATATTTTCATTACCTCTTCAAAAACAAATGGAAGCTCGCCAGCGCAGCATTGGACAACTTATGAGTTCGTATAAATTCTTCGAGTATCAAGATTGAGTGAGTAGGAACTTTATCGACTGAGCATCCTTTCTGGCCGGAATCTTCCATCTGCATACCCCATAGTTAATTCATAAAATGCTCATGCACAAAAGTACGAGCGAAACATCCATAATGTCATAGAACAAAACACTGACCTGTAAAAGACCAATACGTCTGAGCACATACGAAGCAAAGAGAGGATCAAAGACAGCTTTTTCCAACAGGGAAACGAAACACGGTTTAGAAAAATTGTGTTGGAATTCACTAATGGCAAAAGCTGTATCAACGCATGTGGCAGCGTATGACCTTTCTCCATTGAACTGTGAAGGAACCATAAAATTTAAATTATTGTGATGAGGACCTACAGCATATTCACAATGATGTAAAGATAGATATTCTACCAAATCAGCGGTAGGATCAAGATAATCACACAAACGCCGTCTGGGGTCGGGCATTAATTTCGCAAAATTTTCCACCGTCGGATTTACAAGGAAGCTTCGAGTATCATCATCCTCGTCTTTAAACTTCGACACAGTTCCATTTTCTTCTTCCTCCGCTTCACCCAACTCGCCTTCTTCCTCTTGCTCACTCTCCTCGGCACTGGGAAAAACGCGATATGAATTATTCATTTATCTACATACTACGCACGTCGTCTTCCCATATTCATGAGATAAGTACTTTGAAGCCAAAGCCATAGCCATAGCTAAAGTACAAAAATTACTTACTCTATAAGGAGTGTAGGGTTGGCTATGGAACTTTTGAAAATCTTCTGGATGTCATCCACGGCTCGGTTCGTGAACTCATTCCCGCATAAGTTAACTTCCACCAGATTTGGAAGCCTGCTTAGTACATTAGCTAGCTCTATACCTCCTTCATCCTCAATCTCATTCGATTCCAAGTTAATTTTCTCCAAATTTTTGCATTCTGACAACGGGCCGCTGAGATGATGAACACCCGCAGTTTTCACTAAGCAATCGCCTAAATTCAGCTCCCATAAGTTCACTAGGCTTCTGATGCAACGAGCCAAATTAACACAACCATCAGGACTAATTGTGTTATCATTTAAGTTCAGGACACGTAAGTTGGGATTTTCCATAAATGCATCTGTCAAGGCGTTGATTCCTTGGGTGTAAATTCCATTCTGAGGCATGTGTATTTCTTCCAGGGATTTGATTTCCTTGAAACAAATTATATGATTAAACTTTTCCTCTCTCCTGGAACTACTCACCACAATGACCTGATATGAGCATACTCATTTAAAAAAGATTGTCAATCAAAATAATAGGACGCCGACTGACATACCTTGAAGAACTCAGCAAGAGCAATACCGGCTTTATTCTCAATTCTACTGCGACCACAAATGAAAGTTTTGAGCTGAAAGACTTCACCACCTTCTTCTAAACTTTTTCTATAGCACCCTAGTAGTGCTTCTGCGAGCATCTGCAAGACAAAAAATCAATAAAATATTATCTGTTCCACCAAGATAAAAACTAAAATTCGTAAAAATCAAAACTTACGCTCCCGCCATCAGGTCCCCATCCGTTATTATTAAAGATGAGCTCTTTCAAAGAAAAGCTGCTTCTTGATTTGAAAAACGGCACCAACCCTGGCATCCCAACGGGACCGATAGCATTATCGCTCAAATCTAAGCATGTAAGTCTGGCTCCAGCCAGATCAACGCCGCCCAGCAAATAACCCTGTAAATCAAGTTGCATGTTATTCCTTATTGTCAAATCTCCGCAAGGTCAAACAGCAAGATCATTCCAGATAAGCTACTATAAGCGTACTATCTATCCCCGAAGTTCAAACATAATCAAATTACCAAAGCCTGCGGAATTTCCGTCTTCAGACGCCCAGTAAAAAGATCCTTCCATAAAGCCGCAACTAGCTCTGGCTTGCTTTCTAAACTCTTCCCGATTTCCTTCGCCGCTTCAACCCCCAAAGTGTTTCCTTCTAATTCGAGGTATAGCAAAGGCTTTTGATGCCCTATCATTTCCACCAGGGCTACGGCTACAATAAGTAAAAAAAGTACATTAGAACTATCAATCAAGCGTAGAACTACTTGCTATTGTCTCCTCTCTGTCTCCAGCCATGATCTACATACTGTCATCAGCCGAAATAAAATAAACGTCAATGATGATTATTACCATCTCCAGATGTATTCAAATTAAATCCACTTCCTTTGATTGAAACACCACTGGAATCTTCGAGCTCCGCATTATGCCAACGTTTAAAAGGCGGAACTTCTCTCTCCCCAAGATGCATGATTACGATATTGTCCGGTAAGTCCTCCTCGTCCTCACTCTTAATTCCTAAGTACGCGGACAGTGACACCAACTTCAGCCAAGTTATGTAATTCACACGAACAATACCCAATTCGCACATAAAATTTTCGTTATTAAGCGTGATTTATAAACAACAGACAGAAGAATAATTGAGGTTAGTTTTCAACAGCAAGTAAGTAGTAAGTACAGTACACAGTCTAACAACAACAACAAACAAATGCTACAGTTCAGGACGAAGAATGTCCAACATATATCCTCACGATTTCAAACCTCTCCAACTACTACAAAATTGTGAAAAACTTAAAAATTCATGCAATTCTGACGACATGCAAAAAAAACGTACGAGCTGTATTTACGCACAATGTAATAATGAAAAAAACGATCCACTTTTCGTGAGAATTCTTGAGTAAATAGCCGGACTTCTTAGGCAAGTTGAACGGTACTTTCACACGGTCGACTCGACAGGCGCCAGCAAAGCACGACGAACAGCCCGGCAGGTTGTGTGTGGGGAAAATAAGTTGGACGTTAATTTGAGACCCGCCACAGCATTCATGAGGTTCATGATTGTACGTTCGCCGTCCACCAATGGCGTACAAGGTCCCCGGACGGCTCCATCCTTCGAATGATTTGCTTCATCTTCAGTGCATAAAAAGTTACAGGAGGATGAGACTTGTAAGAAAAATAAGATTTAAGTAAACGAAATTAAATTATTCTTCTAACATATTTAAGTTTAGACTGCACAACGTGGAGTAGTCCTTTAGTCACCTTGATCTCAATGATTTCCTTCGTTTCCTCCCATCATCCTCGTCAAATAATAATAGTGTCTTTGTGCCAGTAGTAAACAACGTTAATCTCATTTCCGTCTTCGCCGCACTCTTCTTCATCATCTTTATCATCATAATAATAAATAATTGTCGTCATAACTAAGTCCTTATCTTTTGTTTTTCATCATCCTTAGCATATAGTCTTCTTCTTCTTCTTGAGTCATCCAAACTGATATTATTTAAGTGGACGACTTTGCGTACGTGAATATAATGTAGTTCCTAAGAATCGAGCAAACGTTAAAATTTGACGAGTAGACGAGTAAGTTGATGTTTAACGTGCCAATAATATATTTATTAATTATGCTGTAGCTGTACGAACGACAGTACAAGTGGTAAACGCTCAGTATATAAGAAAGAAAAACAGATTGGAAATTATTAACGTGTATATAGATTAGTATAAAATAATGTTGTTTGTTCTCCATTATTGTGAGAGAGATTGTGAGAGAGATTCATTTTGAAAGGAGGCGGACAGTGGATTAGTATTAGGCATATTATTATTGTTGTCAATGTGGATGTTGTTATAAGAAGAAGAAGTAGGAAGGTATTGTGAAATACTTTTTTTAAAGCCTTGATTGGAATTTGTTCTAACGAAGGTTTTGGTTTTTGAAACGGTTAACGAATGCACACCGAAGTAGTGACAGGGTATTTTTATGACTACAAGAATAATATAATAATAATTCTGACAAAGGTAAATTTCGTACCTGGATGTATATGCGATAAGATATGCAAGTAATTTTATTCGACAGTCAAGTCATGGACGCTAATGTGACAGATATGAGAGGTAAGGTAGAATTTTGTAAATGATTCCATATTTTTGAATGATAAATGAATGATTGTTTGACTCTTTATTATAGTTTATTGCATCAGTCATCGAGAGAAAAAATAGTGAAGCTACAAGAAGACAGAAAGGATGTGGAGATGTGGGAATAAGTATTGGATTTATGTAAAGGAACAAGCAATGTAATGGGTTGCATTGGCAGTCGTCTAGCTGAAATAGCTTCAAGTTCGGGGCATTTGAGGAGAAGTCGTGCTAATGTATTCGCTGTTCTAAATGTGGACGAGTTGGGTCGGCATCTTCAGCCTGGAAAGCTGGAGGTGACGGAGACAGATCTTGTGCTGTATGTCAGCGGGAGACAAGCAATGCTATGGCCTTTGCGCTGTCTTCGTCGCTATGGATACGATGAAGATTTGTTCTCGTTTGAGTCAGGGAGACGATGTCCGTCCGGTCCGGGTATTTATGCATTCAAATGTCATCGAGCTGAATCTTTGTTCAATTTGCTGCAGTCGAGAATCCAAGGAAATCAGTCAACTCTTCCTGCAGTTCCTTCAACACCTATTACTCCAACCCCAGCAAATCCAGGAAATCTGAGTCCGACGTTCGACTATGTTAATATTGCTGAAAACCAGGGTATTCGTGGAACACCGGGATCCGCACCAGACCAAGATCATCATGATACCGTGATTCGTTCCCTGTCAGTTATGAATGCATCGACAGCTCTGTCTCAGTCACCTCAGGAGAGCAATCTTCCTCTGTACATGAACGTAGACAAATCAAACGCATCAAGTATAGCAAAAACGACTTCTACGAACACCATCCACTCTCCCACGTCCAGTCAAAGCAGAGCAACCGTAACACAAACTCCTTGTAATGGCAATTCTTGTGTCAATAGTAAACCCTCCAACAGTTGTGCTGAAGGTATTGTTGTGGGTAGTGCGGGTGTGGGAGCTGTGAGTAATTCAGTGTATTATACAAATGTAGACTGCTCAGTTTCCTCCACAGCACAAGCAGCAACCTCCTCAAAGTTCATTAACAACGGAAACGTGGCAGCTGAGGTGAATTACGCTGAACTAGACTTGGAAACGGACTCCAAAGTTACCACCGTCAATTCAGCCATGTTTGCTTTCAACTCCATGACCAAAGTTTCAAACCCGAAATCACTAAGACTGAATGCTATGGGTAGTAGTCTCGGAGATGATAGGTTTCGGTCAAAAGCAAAACCTTTCTCATCCGGTGCACAAGACGATTCTTTTCTCACCACTTCTGCCGCCGCATTTGACAGCAAAGTTACCGCTAGCGGCGGTCCTGCAACTGCTGGCTATGCCACCATCGACTTTGATAGAACAGCAGCCCTTAGTGTCGTCACAAGAACCAAGATCAAATTGGACTGTAACGAGGAAAATGAAAGCTCTATAGTTCGGAAAACGCGGCATAATTCTACCGCACTGTAATGATAATAACAACAGCGAATTGAATAAATTCATCCAACCTTCTTCTTTACCTTCATCATGATAGGGTCCGCGTCGGGTCACGTCGTCCGTTTTTCGCTTTTCCATCGCAGGATTTGTCCGAGGAATAATAATAATAATTATTTGAGCTTCAAAGCTTCCACCTTCTTCTACTGCGTGTACTTCCCATTATTATTACTATTATTCTTGTTATAACTATTTTTTCAAAACAACTAATTATTTCCTCCAGTTACAGTAGTACACCTGTGCCATCATCAATTATTTACGTACCACAAAGTGATTAAGAAGCCAGTAAAAAATGGAAATAATTATTATTCCTCCAGTCCAATAATCTTAGTATATATCTATAGTAGTTAACGCGTCAACAATCATCTGTTTCCGCTGCCAACTTATAATTCCTCTTCTTCCCCCACGCTGTGTAATACACACACACACAAAGCCGAAGAAGAAACGAACAATGTGTAGGAATCTTGTTTTTTTTTACTCCTAACTGCCATGTTTCGCTTCGTAATTCGTTTATTTCTGTATACGTCATTCTTCACAAAAAAAACAGCTACAGCCACCCGAACAATGTTGTTGTGCATTGGGAGCATATATAAATGATATATATACATGTCTACCATCAAATCAAAGAGAATTAACAATAAAGGACTTGAAGTATTATTTCATCCCGTCCAGTCTGCAGCTCAAATTCATTCCCATGTAAACTAATCTTGCACATTCATTCCAATATGAATTGTCTTGCACAATTTCATCAAACTTGTGCATTCATCAAAATTACTAATTAGTTTTTCCAAGGACCGTAGCCAGGCCCGTGTAGGTATACGGGCATTGGAGTCATCTCCCGCTTTCGGGGTTCCCTTTGATGACATGATGATGATGACGACGACGGGAAATCCGAAATCGGGGAGATTAAATTTAGAAATCGGGATGGGGCCAGTTGGGACATCTCTGATGGTTCAAGTACACCAAACCAGTTCTAGTTTTTCAGTGTACACATAGCCAGCATTGGCATTCCACTGTATACATTTAGATGCGAATAGGGCATGCGATTTCTGATATGTGAGTTGTGTATAGTGAAGACACAGCTGTGGTGGAAGTCAGCTCGAGTTTTAGGAGCTCAAAGTTAGTCTGTGTTTGTGTGTGTTCAGTGTGACTTGCTATAATAATGAGGGAGACCTAGGAAAAATTGTGAATACGAGACTAAAAGGAATAGTTATGTGTATATGTGCACATCATAATCATCTGGTATAATAATAATAAGATAGAAGACGAACTGTAGTAGTTGCATTTATTTGGAAATTCCTTAATGAGCGCACGTTCTTGGTCTTGTTGGACGAAAGAAGGGAACGAATGAGATAAAGTTGAAGAAAGGAAAAAATAATAATAAAATCGTTCCAAACTTTGTTATAATTATCATTCTTGTTATGATTACTATGTGAGCGGAAGTGTGCATGACCAAGAAGAAGAATAACGTTACTGGAGGAAATTAAAAGTGAAGGATATTATTATTGTTATTACCTTTGGTTTAAGTATAGTGATTGATTAACTTTGTTGATTTTTGTGTTCATCAATGATACTACTACTGTTGTGACTGAATTCCTCTCTCACATGTATAACTATTGTTGAAAATAGGGAGTGAGAAGAACTGTCATTGTTATTATTATTATGATGATCATGATGATGATTATTATGATGAGAATGATGATGTGATTGGAATTTGGAATTGGAAGAAGAAGGTGGTTTGTTATTGTTATTGTTGTTATTTTGATTTTTTGCAAAACTGCAAGATCGGACAGAGGAGCAAGAAAAGGAGGAAGGAGCGAGCTTGATCATCATTTAAGTCGAATTGTGCAGTGGAGGTTAACATTGCAAGGACGTAAACTGGATCCCGTGATATATTCACCGTTTTTTTCGTCATCATCGTCATCATTCACGAAATCGAATGGAAATTTTGATGTAGTGAATGATCATCGGTTGCGATGGGGAGGTCGTCATTGTGGTATGAAGAGCAGAAAAATTATAATTCCAGGGATCGTCATCATCGTCATCGATCGAACAACTGTACTTCTTCAAGTCCTCGCACCACAACCGGAACTAAAATGAGTTTTTTGAAGCGTTACTTAGTCGTCTTATTTCTTCAAATTGGCTGTCTTGCTTTGGACCATTCCACCAGAGGTATTTTAGCTATGCCGTTCTTCTTGTTGCTATTGTTGTTTGTTATTATTGTTGTTCTTTTGCTACTGTAGTTACTTCTATTATGAGAACAAAGAAAGCGACAGTGTACAAACATTTCTGCGGCCCGGAATGAATGACATGGAAATGCATGCAGTTTCTTGTAAATCTAGCGTATAAAATAAGTGGCTT
>JAQFYD010000332.1:0-21068 GCA_034694225.1 Bourletiella hortensis | reverse complement strand
ACTGCAGAAAGAGAGTGTGCCCATGAAAAAAACGTAAAATACTTCAGCAAATAATTCCTCGAGGAAAGGCGCCTAAGCTAGGAACGAGCACAGACGCGGGAACTGCTGCCTAACCCTTGAAGCACATAAAGAATCTAGTCTGCGGCCAAATAAAGTGTGCACTTTGCTCCATAACTGACATAACTGAACCATGACTGGTCACATCTGTCCCGTACAGTAAATTGCATACTCTATTCGGTCTAAAAGTACATCCTTATGATGAGCCACATCCCCATTCGTTCATTCTTATTGAACGAGTCAGCAGTCTGCTTGTTTTAGTGTATCCAGCAGGATGAAAAACATTAAAATCCGCAAATTGTGTTTCTCTCTAAGAAAACAGCTGCAACTATAACCCTGATCGAACAACCCCCTAAAGCTAATTATAAAGAAATTGCTCGGCAATTTTATTGTACTCGGCGCTTCAAGCAATTTCTGCTGTAGAGTTTCCACAAGAGAGCTGACTCAGTTACACGTGCCTTATTCGATATCAACAGTTCGTAAATTAGCATAGGCTCTGCTGCCTAAAAAATGTTAATACTTTTTAAAGGCTTCCCTCCTATAATTCATTCATTCACTTCTTCGCATTGCTCTGTCTCTCTCTCTCTCACTCTTGTCTCATTCACTAAATCTAAGCTTCCGATGGTTTCTAAGAAAACTCCAATCATTCATTCATGCAATCGTGTTTTCTCTACTTCCATACTTAATGAGATGCAATCTCCATAATTAAGTTTAGAGTATCCTTACCGTCCACAGTTTTCCGCCGCTTCACGATAGTCGGCGGGATTTCAACGGCAGGTGAATGAGGTGAAGAATACAGAGAACCCGCCGCAGCCCCTTCGCCATTCTGACTCGCAACTAGGCGTTTCAGTTGTAAATTTTGCGCTGCTAATTTATTCTTGTCCTCCTCGAGTTGATAGATATATTCCGCCGTTTGCTGGAGAATTGCAGCCTGTAAACACAGAAAAAAACGATCACATTAGCCCTTGTATTCTTCCATTGAATATGCATCACCTTCATCATCATTATCATCTTGTATTATCGTTTAAGGCGACCTCCTGCTGTTCTAAACTCCAGTATACTATACTACAATGACAATGACCTGCATCCAACCAAGCAAGCAGGCAGCCATCCATTGACGAGGAGGCCCTTGCTCTTTTCCGTACTACTCCCTCATTGAAAGCAACTTACTATACACAGGAATCCCATTCAAACCGAATGACTTACTATATCCAATGCAATGGTTGCTGCTACCCCAACTATGTGCAAAGCATGATATCCGCCCGTACTTTTTCTTCCACCAACACCTCCCCACATCTTCCGCATAATACGCATAAATGAAGTAGATACTTCAGCTCAGGCTACATAATTACAAGGAATTCGTGCATGAAAGTGGCACGGTTCCGAATTTTTTAATCCTTCTTAGGCAAAATTAACCTCGCCCAAGTGCTTATACACTCACACATCTATACTTGTTTTTTCCTGGCTCTAAAACTTTATTATTTCAGTGCATAAGGAAATATTATCCTTCCAAAAAGTTGCCGACTAAGCTCTTCCCAATGCTTTCTTCCGTCATTCCTCGTGCCATTACCATTACTACCACTACAAGTGTACTACCAAAAAAAACCAAGCTGGTTGTAGTGCTATTTTGGGAGTAGTCGGCAAAAACTAGTCCGCTCTCATTATAGCTCTGCTCTGTCCGACACAGAAGAGCCGTGATGTAATACAGCGCGTTCAGTGTGAAAACCCCGGACCGGTAAACGCAAAAGTTGTTATCATTCACATGCAAACGTCTGCTTAGATATATCTACAATCTATGTCTATCGCACTCAGAATTTTTGTTACTCCTCTTGCCAGGATTTTACTACAAGAAACTATTTGTAGATCATGGTTCCCTCCTAGACACGCGGACAGACAATCCAGACAGACAAGCTCACTATATGGCTACACGGATTACTGAAGTGATTCCAAATTACGCCATATCCTTCTTCTAAAACCAGACAAGTAAGTCCAACATCTATAGTGCATTTCACGCCCTGTATTTTTTTTGCCTACAACAGTCTCTCCAACACTAGTGCCAGTGGCTTTAAGAAGGCTAATTTTAAACCTTGGCCAAACCATCCAAAATTATTACTATCGCTCTTTCTTACCCACCACAAGAAGAAGAAGAAGCATCAGCAGCATCATTTCTCTTCTCCAATGCACTCAACCTCATGGACTACATTGGCTGTAAAACAGATGAAAAAGCAAAACAGCTCTTCTGTCAGCTTAATCATGTCGGAAAAACTTCCTTCCTCCTTCACACTATTTACACTCTCAGTGATACTACTACACTCCTTCCTCTCCCTTCCTTCATCTTCCCTGCACTTGAACTTGGATTGAAAAATAATGAATGGCAAGAACCTCATGCACATTTATCAGTCAGATCCTTTCTGCTTCCCATCCAAACGCTAATCTTCACCATGCTGTGCCTCTTCCTTTACATCATCCCTCTCATACTCAACGAACCACTACTACCATCCCATCATAACATGAGAAGACATCTGAATAAACTCAAAAGAACCAGGCATCATTATCATCATCATCATCACCATCAACTGGCAAGCTCTGACCCGCTCTCTTCAAAGTATGAATGCCACACTGACCCCACAGTTGATCTCCTGTCATTCAAAACCGTTTACGCATCATTCTCCTTCCTAGGTTCATCCATCAATATTTCTGAAGCAGGGTGCTGTGCTTAAGTGACTTCATAGAGATGTAAACTAATGTTCTCATTCCCAAAAAACCCTTCCTTCTCATGAAGCCATGAGGCTAAACTAGACCCTAAATTTGACTTATTGAATTTCCAGAGCCAGAAAATCAGAGAAGAGGAAGGAAGGAAGGAGGGGGAACCCTTTTACCAGTTTACTCCATTAATGTTCTGCTTCCCTTCCATTCAACTAATAATAATAATAATGGCAATAACTTTCGATTATTTCATTAGCAAAGCCTTCCTCACTTCCTGCCATCATATTCTGACTTGCCTCTTCATGATTAGTACATATACGCCCATGTCCATTATCAACGGAACCCCTATCAACATGGCACGGACGCTCACAGGGATCTACTGCATAAATGTACAGGAAACAAAAAATCTAGTTAGACCTTCCACACTGGCAGTAGTGGCATCAACATCAACAACCAGAAGACGGGATGACGAAAAAGGGCTACAGTTCCCTTAAAAAACCCTTCAAACTCATCAAGTAACAGCCAGCTACTGCTGTACCATGATAAATAATAATAACATACAAGACGCGCACGAGATATACAGACGCGTGTTCTTCCTTTCACAGTTGCTTCACCACCAGAAGGAAAAGATCAGCTTGGCCAGGTGTTTCATGCCACTTGGACTATTCTTAAGTCTTTCAGAAAACAGCTGTGCCGTATGGCTTCCCTCAACCGCCAAATGTATTGCCTAATCTTCCACACAACTTTTTATTCTTTCAATATAATGCAATACGCGTCCTTTTTCTTACACAACTTCAAGATTCCTCTCTTCAAAGGTCACTACTACTTAGCTCTTTCAGTGTCTGTCTGCCTCCTTGCCTCATTTCCCTTTCACCCGAAATCTATTGTAACATCCCAGTAGTTACTTCTAATAGTTCTTCAAATGTAACCCACACATGCCCTTCGTCGACTACTCACTACAACCAGCAATGACATCATCATGGATGGAAAAGAAGCAGAATATTTAGTGCTGCCAAGATGCAATTAAAAAATGACTGCCCGTTTAAGGAGAAGAGCAAGAAAGAGGCAAGGAGTATAGGAAGGTGCTTCATCTCATTCCATTCATCACATGGCTTACAACTGCAAAGACTCCAAAGGCAACGCATATCGCATGTGTATGGTAGGAGCACGCACTCCTAGACTTGTTCCTGTAACTGCTTCAACTTTTTCTCCTACCCTTGAATCGCATGACTTGGGAGGCAGCAGCTGTTCCTTCCTATACGTTTGTTGTTATTATTATACTGCAACGTCGACTTGGGCCTACCCTTACCGCGCTCAACATTTCTCTCCAATGTAAATCGCATTGAGTAAAGATGAAGAAGCCATTCCTGCGCACAAGTCTCCAAAACCAGTCTCTCTTCTCCTTCTTTAAGGACAAAAGGGGAGCACGAGCTGAATCAAAAGGAGGAGGTCTGGACAAAACTGTGCTCAAAAAAGGATAAGGCCTGCCACTATTACGTAAAAATTGAAAAGGCTATTTTTTTGTCTGTCAGCTCTCCTTAGAAAAATCTTTGCTTCTCCTTTTGTCCAACAATTTTCCTGACCTTTTGAGCTACCTTAACTTTATTCCACGAGCACACCGGCCAGCCAGCTGTTCCTTCTCTATTTCAAGCGTCTGGTCAAAAACATCTTCCGCTGCCGTCATCGCCATCACCATCCGCACATCAAAAGATTACATTCACCCACGCACCCGTCACCATTTATTGCAACTCAGCAGACGGCTATAATACGGCTACTGAGAAAAATAGAAAAAACACGTCTTCTTCTACTACTACTTATTTACACCCTGGGCCAGTAGCCGTTTCATTTTACTGGTTCATTACACAACAATTGGTCTCAAAACATACTGGCTATATGCTCCATGCTTGGTTCACGACTCATGTCGCGTGCGGAACATCATGTCCGGCCGAAAAGCAAGAGTACAAAAGAAAATCCAACACATGCCGATCACAGGCAATTTACGCAAGAGCTTATAATATAGCTCTATGCCATTAATTTTCCTTTCTTCCAACATCCTTCCCATTCACTGGAGCTCGCTTTCAGAGGAACGCTGCCACAACGAGAGGAATAGTAATAAGCCAAAGAGCATTAGCACACCAGAGAGAACTACATGCATTTCTTTTCGTTTGAAAAAAAAACTGCGATTCCAACAGCAACAGCCATACCATAGCACTACAGTGCTCCTACTTCTGTAAGATAGCAGTAGCCCCGGCTGAAGAAAACTCTTCATTTCAATCATTCTCACACTTTACTCAGTCACTCAATCTTTCAAGCCCTCGCTCCGTCACTCACTCACTTTGACTTCCTCTAGTCACATGCCGATTCTTGCAAACATACAAGAATTCTACTATTTCATTCATTCCCTTCCTCTTGAGCATTCAGCCAGCCAAACACCACAATGGTGGTGGCGGCGATAATGATGATACTACAATCCATCTATGCACCTGTATAGTATTACGTAATAACAAAAGTTTCTCTTCTCCATCGTATTTATGACCGATTAAGGGCACTCACTCGTCTTCCCTTTAATTCACATCCACACATGCTTGGCGGAACAACTGGCAAATCCATTTCTGCCTGTAATAATATGCTCTTAAATTATAATAATGAGAATCAACATGAGCGGGAGTCATAGTGCGTCTGTCTGGATACGCATTAAAAAAATCCTCTGTATACTTGACTTCATTGCGTGCATGCTCTCCTTCCTGTTACATGCATCGCAATTGCTCCTTCTCTCTTTTTTCATCGACCCTGCATTCTTGTTTCATTACCAGCTGCTACGAAGACTGCTCTCAGCAGTACTACTACTACCACTTCTACTCCCACAATGTATGAACGCAAATATATGCAGGCGAAGGATATAAAAGGAGCAAAAAGGTATTTCTCCAAGCAAGACAGACAGAGAGAGAGAGAGAGAGAGAGAGACAGAAAACGAGGATAGTGAGTAGTAGTATTCTTTGGTAAAAAGACGAAAAACCTACTCACCATCACCCATAACATGACTGCGTCTGGCCAGACTACACACAGACGGAATTCTTGCCGCAGTCTACAACAGCATGGTTCAGTCAAAAATATACGCATACAGAATGGCAAAACCATGCTTCCCCTCTCCCTCCTCCAACATTACAACTAACTCAACTATATTTATACCATTCGCATATTACATAGCTACTCCTACAGCTGTAAGGGAGGACAGACCGACAGAAATACCTCCCAGACACATATACGTACACAGAGACATAATTATATCTAAACGACGAACAATATTTGGGAAGTCAGCCTAGTATACTAACTGGTATAGACGCACTGGTAGCAGTGGGGCCTCAACACCATTCTGTGAGCTTTTGCAGCAGCAGCAGCAGTAGGAGGTGTAGGAGTCTTCCCTTTCTCACAGATATAACAGAAGAAAAGCAGTATGCATTAACATACTTGACTCTACTATCACTACCACCACTACTGCTTACTACTCTACAACTACACATGCCTCCTCGTCTTTTTATTCCGGTTCAGTCAGTCGTAGTAGTCTTTGGAATTCCTTGAGCTGCGGCGGCTGCTGCTGCTCCTGCTCTTGCTCCTGGGATTCTGATGGACCATCTACTACACTCAGTTTTCTGACTAGTCGACTCATATACCTACATAGAGTGGAACGTAAAATACAACTACTATTACTACTTCTACTACAACGTCCCTGACTGGGGGCTCTTTCTCCTGCACCAAAAAAACTCTAGTCTGGGGAAGCTCATAGTAGGCCTAGGACATATGTGTTCAACCAAGGGCAGTTCAAGGGCAGAAAAGCGTTTATCGATCTGAAAACGTCTACAAGGGGGCGGACGGGGATGCTTCAGCCCAGTCTCGTTTCCTCTTATTCTGTCTCATATTCTAACAACAACTCTTCCATACTCATACGCACAACTCTTCCGATTCACAGAAGAGACTACTGCCAAAACCAGCCAGCCAGCCAGCCAACACATTCCACGTCCACACATTCGCATCCAGACATTCTCTCTCACTCACTCTTTCCTTCACGCACATGGACGAAATTCTCAGCAGCTCTAGAACACACAGCATGTAGCAAACTCAGACAACTACTTCCACATACACGGATATTATGCATTACATCACTACTACGCCAAATCAAGTACTACAGCCCTTCACAGCAGCAGCAGCAAAAGAAGGAGAGAAACTGCAAAATAAATGACTGAAGGTGTGGGAGTATAGGCACTGAAAGCATCACAGTTATATACAGAACAGAACCCTATATTTATTCCCTGATTTCACTTCTCTTTTTTCTTCCCTCTCCTCCTCTTGTCTTCCGCACATAATCTCACATGTTCTTCATTTGTGAGAAGCCGTCATCTAGCCAGCAGTAGTAGACTAGCTCCGACTGAACGCCCATACAAACATACAGAGCTTCTAGTATGTATGTACTCTTTCCGCACTTCCGCTTCCGAAAAAGCTGCCGCAATGAAAATCAATCCTTCCTCCTGCACAGCAGACAGCCAGACAGACCTCGCTCTGCTTTCTACAACTATTGCAAGAACCAGTAACGGGACGCATGAATCTACTGCTCTTTTACTTCCTTGGCGTCCATGGAAAATCCATGCTAAGCGTATTGCCCATCACCACCACTTTTACCGACTACCATTCCCCGTAGCTAATTATACACCTCTGTTCAACTCCATTTAAAACTCGTACTAAAAAGCGTCATTTGAAAAAGAACAAACTAAAGTCACCGGTACACGGTTTCCCTCATAAACAGGACAAATACTATTTAACATTTTAAAAATTACGTAACAGCCGAGTCCACTTTGCGACTCCTCCCCACATTTTAATTTCTATTCCGGTCATTTAATGACATGGTACGGAAACTCAGAAGCAATCTTACAGGAAAAGGGAGTCCCGCCATTACTTAAAAATTCATGGTTGCATTAGTCACCGTATATCTGTACTCGCATTCTACCCGCGACATACACGTTATAGTTTTTCAATCATAAGAAAATTTGTGACTTTTCTATGAAAGGGCAACAACATCTCACAGGCATATCACCCAAACGGACACACATAGGCATATTCATATTAAATACGCGCCAGGGAATCCATGAAACAGTCCTCCTGTTCTTGACATTAACTCACTCGTGGTCTTCCGCACAACTCTACGGGGTCCACAACTCTGCGACATCGTCATCATGGCAAAGAAAACACAAACTTCCATTCCACCAACCAATCCTCCCATGCCCTTCTTTAAACATTGCCTGTCATCTAATTTGTCCAGCTTCCACACCAACGACGAAGATCGAAAGGCCTTATACACAGCGCCAAAGGCTTTATGCCATCATCGATTGTTTACAAGTCAGCAGGATAGCATCGTATCTCTTCCTAACTGTCAATCTTAAACGGTTCCCAATAAAGAACAGCTCCATGAATGACGACCCCTCTACATTGTACACATCTTCCCAGCTGATTACACTACGGCCCACGTCCTCTTCAGAATGATGACCCCACCTCATTCACCTATGACTAAGTTCGTTTGTACGGAAAAACCCGCGGGCTTCGCCAACGAAACCCTATTTCCTTTCCGCTGGCATCCATATGAATCATGGACTTTCCCACTGGTCCTTCTGCTGCCCACCGTAGCACAAAAGTTTGACAGAACATGAGTGAAAATGGGAACCACCAGTACCTAAACCACAGGTGCTAAAACTCTGGAGACATTAAATTGACAATTTCTGGGTTTCACCACCTAAGGACAGCCCCGCTCCGCTTTCGTATCATTTCCTTTCTCCTGCCTCACACATATATACATCCTCCTAATTTTCTCCATCTAACCATCGCGATGGTAAGGAACAAGAGAACGATTCATCTAATGATCGGAAACCGAACCGTTCAGCCAAGTTTATGCCGGAAAATGAAAGCGGCGACATAAAGGGTGACGAACATACTGATGATGATGATGAGAACGACGACGACAACCGGCGGAAGCATGTATCGACCCAGCCGTCTTCCGTTTCATAGCTACTACGTCAGGTCTTCACAGTGGATTCGGGCCGAATAACTTATGAAAATTATGACTAAAATGTTCCTACAGAGCCCAGAACTAAATTGAGCACATGTATGGACACACTACATACTACGAAGAACAGGTGCTCAGCCTAGAAGCTACGCGGCCTGGACACGCGCTAACCACCTGTCCCTATTAACATTTTACTTCCCTTCCCTTTCATCCTTCCAGCTCATTTTTTCAACAGCCCATGGTCCCAATTTCAAAGTGCTCCTCCTAACACCGATTTCTTCACGGCTATTATTCACCAATACATCGCTCTCCTCCACTCACTTTTGCTCACTCCTAACCTAACAGCTAAAAACTCCTTCCATACCTCTATCATCATCACCATCGTAATATATTTTCCTTCATGTTTCATTGTTCGATTGCATGGCGTGTGCGTGTGTCTGCAGCTCTTTCCAGACCCACCACCATGCGTAAGGTAAACGCGCATACAGCAGCCTTCTTAAACGTTGATGCTGTAGCTCCTTCAAACATTTTATTTTAATCCGACACTCTGCTTATTCCATGACTAGACCCACGTAGTCCCTCCATAAAAAGTTCTACAGTAATAGTAATAATAATGACAATACGACGCGGATGATTACTGCAACCGCTGTCAGAGCAGGTGCTTCGTCTGCCTTCACACATAAACATAGGCAATACACACACACACACGGACTCCGTAAGATTAAAATTTTGTGCCACGCACTATCACAGAACACAAATAAACATTCGGCGCTGTCTGAATATTATATAGCTGAATACAAAAGGAGTCAGCCAGCTAGCTAGTACGTATAATAATCGGACTCGTGCAAACCCATCACACAATGGCAGTGAATAAACATACACAGGCGGAAACCTGCACTCCGCTAGTATTAAAACCATTACATAATCCTACAGGAGCAGCTATTGATGGAAAATTTCACTGGTATCCAATCCAAACGAGGAACGTAGAGGAATATAATAAACATCCATTCACACATTCAGCCACATGACCGAGCGAGAGAAGTCTGATTAAGAAATTACATTAACACTAACTAGTTTCAGGAAATGCAAGTGTGCCCTCCACATGTACGCTACTCACTCACATTCACACACACATGCAAAGTTGTAAGCTAATTCTATTTCTTCTGAGCGTGAGCAGACACGCTTCTGCGTAAGCTTTCGATGCCACCAAACACACACATGGTTCCTTATTCCAAAAGCTAATGAACAAAATTAAAAAATTACATTTTCGCACCCCGGGTTCAGCTGCAAATCACATTATTAGATGCAACTGAAACCTCAAAAGTACCATTACGGTAATAAGTCCATCACAGTGATCATTCCCAGACATAATATTCCTACTACCTACCGTGCGAGTGCCACTGAAGCATGGACCAATCCAGCAGCAACACACGTTTTACTACCTGCCAATAATGCTTCAAAAATCAATTTTTCTACCTCTTCCCTTGTCTGTCTGTCTGTCTGTCAGCAAGAGTATAATGTCCATGGAAAATAGCATGACAATGCAGGGAGTACATCATTATACACCGTCCGTCTGCCTGTCTACATTCCAAGCTTCTTTATTAATATGCATGGCAAGAGATGCTCACTCGAGATGCTGAAAAAATTCGTTGGCCCAGTTAAGTGGCGGACAGCCCCAGGTATTAAAAAAACAACTTGAGATTCATTCCCTCGGGGGTCAAAACATTTTTCCAACTCCCGCAGTACTTACTACAAATACACAGGGCAGAAGCACTGGAAAATATCCGCGGGTCAAATAGCAGCTGATTAAAGGTTAGCTCGACGCGGCAGGAGTTCTTCATATTAAGGATGAATTCATTAGAACATTCCATAATAATGGCTGCTCTCAAGGGAAGAACAATAGCCGAGTCAAATTCAGAGATTTGGAAAAATAATACACACCAATATCCCTCTTCTCTTTCCAAAATTAAATAAAATGAAACCCTAAGGAATAGTACAGAAGGTAAAGTTGAGCAGGCTTTCGCTTGCATCCTCTCGTATTATTATTCCATATCTCGCTCTGTATGTACGAGCGAGGACGGAAACCGTGAGATTTTCCTACTATTACACTTCCCATCTATTCATTGTACAAAAGATATATATTACGTTAATATATAATAATGCAATGTTATGAAGCGCCGCCGCTCCTGTCCTCCAAAGCAGGTAAATTTAATATGTAACCTTTCAGAGAATCATGGCCATGGTAACCTTTGAGGTAGCCCTTGTTTTCTACCTACGACCTTTCTTCTTTCTATTCAGTCAAGTGACCCAAGAAGACAATAAAATGATGGAAGGGAAACATGAGATCCATGGGTCAAGAACTAGAGCAATATGTACGCATAATGTCACAAGCTCGTTATGCGCACTTTGAAAGAGTGAAAGAAAGAGAGGAGAGATCCGAGATCCCACATTCTTTCTTCACTACACCTCGCTCGCTACTTCAGCCCGGCTGCAGAAGCAGCAGTTTACCTGTGAAATCCCCAAGGACTGAAATTACATGATAAACATCTATTTAACATTTGAACTGATCATTCGATGGATTCGAGTGAGTTTGCTTGCTTCAACGGTTCTTAGCCCTGAGCAATCTTTGATGGAATGTCGAACATGGAGGGAATAAAGGTAGCTCAGTCAACCAGCTACAAAAACACACACACAAAACACATGGAGACCCTGAATGATGATCATATGGTCTACCTTTCCGAGAAGACCTAGTCCTCCTCATCTCTTTTTTCAGAGCCGTAAATGTATGCATAATAAACAGGCGGGCATGAGGGAAATACTATCGACGAGAGTGAGTGAGAGAACTTCCATCTCTCTCTCTTTCTATCTCTATGCCTGAGAGACAGCAAGATCTTTGCGGACAGAGACAGACGGAATTCAATGCACCCACCACAAATGTTAATAATGCTGCTAAAGGTAAGCAAAAGTATGAGAACGGCCCTGCATACACATACATGCTTGCCTCAGCCTATTGTGTATGTACCCTGCGAGTATTTTATAATGGGCAATGGAACAACTAAAAACGCAAGCAACTCTCCATGATGGTAAACAGACAGACCGACGGACCAGTCAGGCATAGTCAACACGAACAACTTGCTTCAGCATCCTACGACATAGCAAGAAGAAGCATACCTCAAAGATTCACTTTAAACAACGAGGTGGTTCTGTGGAATTCGTCGAAAAAAAATCCGGGGGTGGGGGAAGCTTCATCGTCTCACATACCAAGTAAGATCACAGAGACGAGCTTCTCTCATCTATGGATACACCACCATCACTACCACCAACACTACCACCATTCTCACCATCATCACCGGCCTTCAACTCTATATAACAGCGAGAGTGAGACTGAAAAACCCTCTGTCTCGTTCATAACACTACAACAGCCTCTCTTGGTCTCTCTCTCTCCTTCCCGTCTACCTTTGTTTCTCCATCAGACGAGCAAGGGCATACATAAAACTGCATGATGAACAACACATGGAGCAAACGCCTGCTGATGATGATGATGACGACTCCTCAAGCATTAAAAAATCTCAAGGACATGCCTCTGCTTCTCTTCGACAGACACAACTTTTTGCCTAAAACCAATGCAATGCGTCTAATCTATTTGCTGCAATTATCCAAATCGCTTCAGTATTCATGAATGAATGAATAAAAACTACTCGAAGAGCCGTTCCTTCCATCCCTGTTTCTGTTATTATTCCTCTTACCCTGACTGCATGTGTTTGTGGGTGTGTGCATTCGTCTACATAGGATTAAATCCAATCATTTGCATGCCCTATTTCTATTTTTCCTTTCCTCCTTAACCCCCGTCAAATTACAATGCCATTTCGTTTATAACGAAATAATCACAAAACTCTCGCAGCTATCTAATACCAATAGTACGGAAACGCTCACAATAACTCTCAACATATTCACTATCCTCTGATAAATTCTTTATGCTGCTTCCATACCGCGCAGACAATTTCATAGCTTCATTCTCTCCAAGTTGATAGCACCACTCAGAAATGTATTTAATATTATTCCCCTTCCCAATAAACTGCATTATTATACCCAAATAACAGACAAACAGATTCCCACACATCAAAAGGAGCGGGGAGGAGCCGCAGAAGCAGCAGCAGGAAGGAAAGAGGGCTTAAGGCGCAATTATAAGTTTCCTCAACAAAAGCAATTATTATTTCAACAGCACAAGGAATCTACTCTCAGTTCATTTACTAAATCAACAATCTACGCAAAGATACCTATCCTGAATATTGCACTCAGCACCACCGGAACTATAGAGGAATGAGAAAAATTTTGGCCTACAGCAGCACAAGTATTAATCCACAACTTCTTCCTCCATACATCCCCCATTTTCCATAATAATTTTCATATTTATACAATATCAAATTTAAAAACACTCATGAGCTTCTCACAAGCAAGTCTCCCTTAACAATAATTTTGTTCGTAATAATAATTCGACGAGAAAATTGGTAGCCATGAATTATTCTTACTGCACTACAATCATCCGTAGTAATCGTCAATCCTGTACAAAATCAAGCAAGAACCCAAGGAAAGCACGAGACTACTCCCAAAACGCTTACGAAGAATACACACACGTGTAGTAAGTCAGTAAAGTTCATAGCCTGACCACAATCCTGTCCACTTTAATTGGAATGATATGGATTGTGAAACTATAGCTTCTGACCTGCTGTTGTCTTCATCATTATTATCATCATATTATTCGGACTATTACTCAAACCCCATATGAGCCATTTATTCATTCTGATGCCGGTACAGTGAATGCGTAGCTATGCGGACGTGCACACCTTCATGTTCTTCCTCGAGGAAAATCTAATCTGTATAAGGTATGTAAATCAGAGGAGAACCAATTTCCAGTCACAAGTCCACACCCCTTTGACAAACGCGGTTATTAGATTCCGCGGACATGTAAGCATGCGTCCATATCTGCCATATATAATCATTCATACAGAATAAATAGCAAACTATACTGCTTCGTAATCATATCAAAGGCCCGCAGTATATTACGTAATAATTATAAGGCATTACGCATATCTTCTCAACTTTAATGAATGGAAGCCCCAGAGTAATTTCCAATGTTCCATAAAAGTTACACACACACACACGGAAGACAGGCTAGAACCGAATTGAGGGACTTGATGTATAAATGAAAATGTTTATGTGAGTCAGGCCGTAGCCTATGATCCCATAAAAATCCGCTCTGTTCCTTCTCCTCTTTGTCTTCTTACAAAAACCAACCCTTCATACTCTCCGTTCGGCTTCTCAGCTGTAGTCTTTAAAAATGCTGCTCAAATGTCATTATCTATAGTGCGTAGTACTTGGGATCATCTATTTCGTCGGTATCTGTACCACAGCAATAATAATTATGAATCGTCCCAGTCATTCGGGGTTAAACATATCCCATATTCACATTCGTTCCCATCACGGACAGGTCACATTTGAACCTTTATTCCGTTTATGTTACTTGAGCTGTTGTCCTTTAAAACTGAAATACTGTTTTTTTTCTCTCTCTCTCTCTCACACACTCATACGCATTCATTCATGAGAAGAGGCACACATTATATACTCTCTCTCATTTTTATGTTGTCACATCACATTTTACAGGCGTATCATTATGAAGTTGCCTCATAAGCTCTTCCCTTCTGATTCCATACATCATAACCTCCAGTTCATAATCTATTCCTTTGAACCGCAACCCATCATAAGGACTACTCTTTTTACTCTCCCACTTACAGCCTGCTCGTTTGTCATTTTTACTGACCTCCAGTTGGCAAAGGTCAGCAATGTTCAACATTCACGGCGGTGGGAAAATACTTTTCCTCCATTCACTATCATCTTCAGAACTACACCTCCTTAAACTTAGTCGAGCACAACAGGAATACGTCAACATCATCACCACCGCCAGCTTCAGTTATCAGGCCAATAAGTTACTTTTCACCGCCTACATCATCAATAGCTAACATACCCTCATGTCGTATTTTTTTCTCTTTTCTTCACTACTACTATTTTGGTCGTCTGAACCAAATAAAAGCACCGTAGAGAATCAATGAAATGTGAAACCAAAGAGCAACCCAGCAATTTGTAATCTATGTGCTCCTATTACTACTGTCAAACACAACTCTCATGTATCTTCAAGTGAAAGAAAAAACCCAAGTCATTAATAATAATGCGTGGCCGGTTAGCAGCTCGCCTTCTACAACGTCTCCTCTGACACATCCTTCTAGAGCAAATAGATATCCCAATATACGTACAAAACATTGGATACCAACTCCGTCAGTAGAAGACCGGCAATTAAATTCTTTCCCCGTCTAACTTTTTTCGTCCTTTCACTAGCTACTCGTCCTAAATCAAATCCCATCACAAACCGAAGCTCAGTGTGCTTAAACGATTTAACGAATTAGCCACGGCTCCGGTGTTGAACGGAGAGGGACGATGATGAATCATTAGAGCAAATATAATGCAGTTTATAATCGCACCCACAGCCTCTGTCCTCGTTACTTCTCCAAGCTAGCCAATACAGTCAGCTCTCACTCCTCCAGTGGATCAGCTCAAGTAACATAGTTGTGTGTGTGTCCGACCCACACATTTATTGCTGTCTCAGTTAGTTGACTTATCGATTACAGAGTTGAAAACGGAGACTTTGCTGACTTCGCGTCTATTACAGATACAGATCAGATAGCAGGAGCACCAACAAAATGTCCTCTCTCTGTCTCTCTCTCTCTTCTCGTTCCAGCACTAGTGTCCTCCTATCAGCTCCTTCCACATCCACTCTATTTCGGCTACCAACATCGTCTGATCGCATCACTCTGATGACGATAATAAGTCCTCTCCTCATGGACACAGTTGTCCAAGTCATAAACATCATACTTGACACTTCACTCAACAGAGACTGTCGCACAATATGTAGCAGCGGCTTGCATTCAAGCAAATACGTCCCCAGTGGTCAGAGCAATGCACTAATTGTTTTCATGAACCAAACGCGGCATATCTTTACGCACAAGTACAATCCTAACGGCAAATATTAGCAGCTTTCATGACACGCTAGTCGTGGAGATATATCTCTCTCCATTTGATGACGGATTCATTTCTGGAGTCCTTCCTTCGTTGCTCATACGATATGCCAAACCCTGACGCTGACGGTCGCGAATGGGCCATCTTCATCTCTGCTAGCATATTTCATTACAAGCGCAACGGACAGGTCCACTTCCGGAATTCCCGCGAAACTCAGCTACCGACAACGCCGGATGGAATCGCAATCCGTGAAACGACAAGCTTTAGACAGTGCCTTCATCCTCCCTCTCTCTGTAATCTCTTCCTGAGTGCGATAACAATAAAATGAAAGAGTACAATGATACGTTGCACTGGAACGAACGGAGATGATACTCACATGCGCACGGGATGATAATAATAGATCATCTCCAACAGTATTATTATGCTGACCGTCTGTATTCCACAATAAATGAACAGAGCCCAAAAAAACCTCTGAGAAAAGAGCTTCTAATAAAAATTTTGAACTGCTCAACGTACATGAATCATTCCTGTCATAAAAGTTTGCTCAGAAAGAACTTCCGGTTGATCGTTGTAACAACGCCGGTCCTACCAAACGGATGCTCTCATTTTTTATTATTTCGAAGGGTGAGAAAGGTTGAAAGAAAATCAAGAGCCGGGGCAAGAGTACCAATAGTGGCAAAAAGGACATAACAGAAGAAACAGCTCGTAGCCTATCTCTCTCGGTCTCTCCATTACTAACGAAATAGAGCACTAAAACTCGTTATCACTCAATAGCATCTCGACAGTATGGACGGACTTCTTCCAAGCTACTCTCCTAATGTAACCATCATCATCATCGTCGTCATCATCATCATCATGATACACACATACACACAGCACTAGAATAATATACACCAGCCATGTTCATCATCCTTATCAGCATCAATATGCCTCCAACTACAGGGAGTAACGCAACAACAACTGCAAGCAGAGCATTTAAAAATATTTGAGAACGGGAGCATATCCAGCCAACAGGATGATGGTGCATACATGGGGACGCTCACATGAGATGCAACCATGCTTTGCTATCTCGCTTCTTCCTCATAACAAGTGTGAATATGTTTGCTTGACATACAACAAAATACTCTGGCTGGCTGAAAGGTCTCTCTCCCTCTAGCTCAAGTATACATGAACATGAACTATGGCATGCAGGCTCTGAGAGCCAGCTCAAAAGTCAATTACAATAATTAGCTAAAAGAGGGAATAAATACAAATGAATGGGAAAGTGTGAGAGCTCTCTTTCTCGCACTCTCAGACCTCCTCCTTTCTCACCATCCAGGAATAACATGCATTCACAAGTCTCCCATCCACACAACCACCACCATCATAATAGTGTAGTAGTGTACAATGCTCAAAGGAATACTACGAATATATGAAAACAGACCAAGCCCTCCTCATACTCGAATTATTACTGCACAAAAAAATTTAAATCTAGTGACAAAAGCAGCAAGCAATGCAACAATAATTTAAATTTCATAGCTACAACCATATTCCTCTCCCTCCTCCTCCTCCTCCGTCAATAACATTAACAACTAATACCACTAACCTTCCTTTCCAGTTCTCTCACCCTCCTAACTCAAGGAATTTTCCAAGCTGTCCTCACTCCTTCATAATCTCCGATACATTAAACGCATTACAAGTAACATGGCCAAGTCATCCTCGACAAATACGTAGCTAGTCAGTCACCTCAGATGCTTCAGCCTGATTATCCATCAACCTCTGGCAAAAGGAGTTTCCTGACGTTTTCAATTATACTATGATGTGATCAGATCAGTCCTTCTTGTTAGCGGCAAGTAGTAGTAAAACATTAAGGCTTTAGCACACGCGTGTGGGAGAGTACACAGAAGCGCGTACCCATAGGCAAACACACGCAACATTCATTATTGTAGTTTCAAAATACTCTGAGAAAAATTGAGGTCAGGCCATAGCATTTCCGTTCTCCTCTATACTAGCATATGATTCCAAGCTGAAATGTCCCATATCATATAAAAGGCGGGCTCCAGATGTTCTCTCCATGCTAACATCTTCTTACTACGTCTTACTCCTATTCAACAGGAAAAAGGCCCTTTAGCCAGGCCAAAAACTTTTTTTCTCTCTCTCGTCCTTCTCCTTCAAAAACTTCCCAAAGTCTTTCACACACAGGATACCCTCCTAAAAGCAAGAACGACGACGACGACGACAACAACAGAATCTCCTTCTCTGTTTGCATCATCATCCTTAGTTCAGTTCTATTCAATAAAACAACAAATTCTGAATACAGATTCTACCCTTGGAAAGGGCCTCCCTTCCATAGTATGCGTACACAAGGACAGTTCCTTACATGTAAGCAACAGCCAGGGCAGTTCACACCGGTACTTATGGTTCAGTGAAAAACAAGTTGTTGGTATGCGTCCACACGTATAGGGAGCAACCTTATTGTCATACGTACCCTTTTCCAGTTAACCTTGCAGCCAAAGAAATATCCATAATAGGACTTAAATCCCCTTCCCACCGGAATGTTTTTCAGCTTCCACCAAGGCATTCATAGAAGATTCTCTCTGACTGAAAAACAAGTAATGGCTCAATGGCTGAAGTTAAGAAGCTCACATGTACACAACCAAGGGCCAGTTTGTTGTTCATCCCGCCAAAAGAATGAATGAAAATGGCCGTAACAGGATTTCGTTACCCCACACATACTCACAATCCAATCCATCCAGAAACCCACAATGGTTAGGCTGCGGCAGGGAAGAAAACATGATCCAACGTGAGAATTTCTTCCTCTTGTTCCCAAAGAACAACTATGCCGTGTGCAAGAAGTGTAATCATTATACAATAACTACGTAAGTAGTATACAGATGAATGCCATCTTTGATCTGACATAATTCCGGCGGATTTCAATCCAGAAATAATACGAAAAAGCCATCAAGAATTTACCAACATAAGCAACGTGCCGTTTTCAATGCGAACATACAATCGAAGGTAGCAGTAGTGCAGCTGATAGCTAAAACTAAATGCTATTAGCGTCCATCCCACCGCCCATCACGAACAGAAGTTACTTCTAGGAGTAAACGAATTTCTTTTTTCTTCCCTCCCTCACCATGTCATACTGTCATTCCTTTAAAGCCCATGACTCTCAACACATGAGCATTGTTTCAGAATGACAAAGCGGTGCTTGCATATACATTGGTCACCTCCATTGAAACCCAACAGCCGTAGAAATGTCCGCCTTTCTCGGATGGAAAATGGGAGGAACTATAATGGAAACATTCAAAATAAAGCCATAATATTGCTACTGCTGTAACAAGATGAGAGGGGAAAAAACTGCCCAGCTTCAGAAGAAAAAAAAGAATTTTTGGGTTCTTGCCAGCTGACCGGAACGTTGTCAGCAAAGTTATGGAGGAGAAAAACGACCAACCAGGAGGAAAATAATTCCCTCCCCGTCCCCTCCCCTCACTTTTTCTTCTCCATCTTCCCATCCTTTCCCCACAATAATAATTCTCCCATTCGGAATCTAACAACTGCAATAATTCTATTTCCTTAAAAATGCCTCCCGCCGAAAAGGCCATAGACCGCTCCCGGACACTAATGTTGTCGCCAACAGCTCCCGTAATTTAGCTTGTCCTGTGCACACACATACATCTTTATACACAGGGAAACCCGTCCCGCCCGCACAAGTTAGCATGTACGGCACACACATGTCACATACAGGCCCATGAATCTACTATTCCGTGTTAAGACCACATCCTACAATGCTTTTGCTACTTCACGGTCCGCACAACCTTAGAGGCGAGTGCTACTACAAATCACAACACCAGCTCAAACGTCCTTTATCATCGTCATTTATAGAACGGCGCTACCGACCTAGGTCAATGTAACAGCAGGGACATATGTATGGATACATCGTTCCATGACAGGGGAAAAATAAACCTTTCCATGCTCCTATGGTTTCAATGCTACATTAGCCACATGATTTTTCGCGTAGAACTACTGTGTGGAGCAAATCGTTCTTGATAATGACGAGAATTAATAATGCGCATCCCTCCATCATTATTATTATTATTCAATTATTTATTAGATCAACCAGCCAGGGCGACCTACCACAGAATTGCAGTATGTGCATTCATTACCTCACAATACTACGACTATACTATTAGAATGGACGCACGCAAAGGACCGGTTACTGCACCCCATTAAATCCAGTTCGCTCCATCTGCTATTAATAATCCGACGACAGGGGGTTTCCTCTCGACACCTTTTTCCGCTTCTTAACCATATCCGCTACATTATCTCACAATATCATTCTCCTCACACACACAAACACACATTATAATCATACTAACTGACCAACGCAACAATTTAAAGGACTCCCTCGCAATTGAGTACATAGGACTGTTCCCGTTCCAGCACCTGTTTCAGATAGAACCGAGTTCTCGAAAGCAGGAAGGCAGATAGTCCTCCTATATAATTATTACTGTCTTCTTTCTTGATTTAGCTTGTATGAACGCAAGGTGCTAGCCCTAGCTACTTCCAACGCCATTCCTGTTACCCTACTTTCTTTCCTTCCCACCTACCTGGGAGGAAACTGAAAAATTTAGCACATATGGCTCCCGCTCCCCGGCTGCAGCCAGCACGCATAGCAGGAAGCAAGAGTTACGAGTTCTCTCTGTCTTTCGCGTCAGCGTCGTCGTCGTCGTGCACTCAATGAGCTAGGGCTTGAAGTAAAAATCAATTTCCTATCCAACCTTCAAGCCTTGCATTTACTTCTCAAGTTAAGGTAGGTATGGGTGGTGAGCATGGGAATATCTAGCAGCATGAGAAACGTAGTGAGGCAGCCGCAGGAGCAGCAAGAATAAGCTAGTTGACTGTATATGACTATACATCAAACTACTACTAGTACTACTACTCCCATTAAATAGCAGAATGACGAATGTTTTCAATACATATAAGCCATGCAAGTTTACCACGTGCCTTTCCACGTGAAACCCTTTTACTACGACGTTGTTGGAAAACAGCCTCGTATTATTTTCTTCATGCCCTCCTAAGATTTCACATTCCAATCCTGGCTCATTCTGGTTGTGCACACCATTGCTACAGATTCAAACGACTTTACTCGGAACAGCCAAAACACGTACAACGCACAAATTTAAGCATTTAGAAAGGCGCTGCTCAA
>JAQFYD010000331.1:0-21073 GCA_034694225.1 Bourletiella hortensis | reverse complement strand
TTAGTAGGGGACCGCTATATGACTGACTGTCTTTTACGAAGCATGCATTATCATTCATGAAGAAGTAGGCGTATGGGGCATGTTATGGAGTGCAAAACGGAGTGCCGATGCTTGATCATGATGATGATAGTGATGATGATGATAATATTGATGGAAGTACTGTAAATGTATAATGCTCAACCAGGCAGTGAATGTGCCTATGGGGTGGAGGGGTATATATGTACATCTATGTATTTTGATTTGGTGGGATGCGAAACCGTTAAATGACGGGAGTGTGTCATGGTGCTTCGCCTTGCTCACTGTCGCATTCTTTCTCATCATCATCATCATCATCAGCTTGGGCCTTTTTAAAAGATAAAGAACAGGTAGTGAAGCTAGAAGAAAGCATGAGTTGAAGTAAACAAGCTGAAAGTGTTAAAATCCTCTCCTTGGGTACCATTGCATTAACGAATTAATTGTTTTTCCTAGATTTGATATGGCGTAATAAGAGCACGATGTGGGAGCGTGATGATAACCGGTCGTCTTTCGCAGTAGCAGCAGCAGCAGTATCGCGAAAGAAGTTGATTTTTACTTGTATCAAGCATTTACGACCAGCCGTTGTTGGTACATGCACAAAGTCACTTAGGGCTATATAGACAGGGAGGAATACCAAAGGAGAAACTGAAGGAGTAACAGGATGAAAATCTGTTTTAAAAAACTGTGTTGTATTCATGATTGTTGCAGTAGAGTGGTCGTTCCTTGGTTCGTTCATTCCTACTTCTTCTTCATTCTAGGTAGCTGCTGTTATTGTTTTTGTTTACAGTAATGCTGCTATTGTTGATTTTTCTGCGTACATCCTTGCATATCCTCCTAGCCCCAAGATGTTCCTAATTACCTTCTTATTTGAATTTCTCTCGCTCCCCCCGCAACTTGATGGCAGGTATAGACTCTTACAAGGAATGTTTCAGCAGGCCTTGTTTTGGTGTGGTAATATGAAGACCAAGAAGAAGATGTGCATAAGGAATGCAATGAGTTTATTTACCTTCGACGAAGCTACGCAGCAAGAACAACTGTGCCAGATTCATTCGTCAACGCTTGTGTCTCTCACTGACATTTGCTCATGACGACGAATCTCTCATCGCATGACAATGTCATGGACAACGTTTTTATTCTGCGCTTCAAGCTCATGCTCTGCCTGTCTGTTGCTGCTGGAACAGAAGGAGAATAGGAATGTAATGCAAAAATAGAGAATAGCATGTTATTGCTGTCTGTCCTCTCCCTCCCCCTTGACATGATCGCACAATGTATAATGTTACTTTGTCGTGAGGAATCATTTGATTAAGTCATGACATGAGTTGAAAGAATTCATTTCATTTGGTCGGGAATTTAGCAAGTATATAGTGGTCATGGGGTTGGGCTTGATTGGAAACAGTGAATGGATTACGTATGGTATGATGATGATGATGATGGTTGGTGCCATGGTGCTGGTGTGCGCAGTAATGTGCAGATTAAAGGAATGTGAATAAGTTTGTGAATTGAAAAGGATAAAGCGTATTTCTGCGTCTGCATGCATGTTGTTCAACTTGCTGGGATTATTCCATCATGGTGGGATATCATGATCAGAGAGGGGAAAAAATTGCACGCTGAAATTTTATCTGAGAAGATAGGAGAGTAACAGTAGATGTGTCTTTGGGTATTATGCACAGTAATGAGCTATAGGGACTAATGGGATCGTGCCTATTTAGGGTGTTTATTTTTTAACAACGTGGCCGTAAATGAGCTCTTTGAAGCATTACTAGTTGTAAAATAATATGGGATTGACGACTCTATGAATGAATGTAAAAGAGAGGATTTTAATACGTACTAGAAAGAATCCCTGTGGAATTCAAGGTGGTGGTGTTGGCTGGCGGTAGTAGTGGTTGGATGCAAAAGAGATTTTCAGTTTGTATAGATTATACTTTTGTATTGTTTACTTGTAAGTTCTACGTTTTTTAGTCGTAAAAGGAGAAATGAATTAGTAAAAGAATGAGAGAGAGAGAGGGATAGGCTAAGAAGAGAGGAGAAGAGAAGAGAGAGATTGCAAATTCCTAGCGTGTTCAGCCGCCGAGAGAAAAAAAGTACAGTTACTCGTCCTAAGCAGTGGTATGTATGAGCGCACCACATAATTCCATACACAATGGCAGGCAGTATCAAGAAGTTTTGTACTTTTTATTAACTAACGAGGACCTCCCTACCTGCATGACTGCATGCTTCATCATATTGAGGTCAGAATACGGCGCAAAAGTGTAACCTACAATCGCTCACGACGACGGCTTTCCCTTCTCCACTAGTGAACACGACTAACTAATGCACACACATATATACAAATACCATTCACCTTTCTACTTCATCTCTAATCATTTAACATAATGTATACATGTGGAAAGAGCAGTACAAGACGTAAGAGTTGGTTACTATATAAAGGACGATGGTAGTTGCAGTGAGTTGAATGGGACCAAGACAGGATCAATGCTTCCCGCTGCACTTTTCTGTATTAGTACATGCTTTTTTCTACCTCTCTCTCCCCCCCTTAGATTACTAAATCTTTCATTGAAATGATCAAGTTGAAGGCAGTGCTTTTGCTCCATTTAAGAAATTTGATTCTTCAGGTGCATTACAATAAAAACAACAACAGCAACCACAAACACGGTAATGAGGAAATGAGCAACTGCATTTATTTTAAATGATAGAAACCTGATACAAGATTGACATAAGATTTGCAAACTTCACGGCGTTCTGTTCATAGATTCTATGTTTCGCTTGGTTGTTCAAATGAATTAATTAATGATAACTTTTGAGGAGGGGGGAATAGGAGCATAATCGGTCACAGATTTTCACTCGTCGTAAGAGTGAGTTTTAAAGGAGAGTACTTATTATAGCTACGTGGCCGAGTAGGGCAAGGAGCATTCACCGGAATTACGATACAATAGATTGTATTGTGGTGAATTTTTTTCAAAGCTTTTCCTCCAACTGTACGATATGCTGCAGTACTGTACAAGTAGAAGAATGAATGGATAGGAATCACGCTGCCTTGTAATGCCTCAATGGTTTCTGCTGTGGCTGCAGCTTCGGTTCTTACGTAAAGTTTACACGTACAGCAGCATATATATTTCTCATAGCCAGGTCGTCGTTCTTCTTACCTGAATTGTATCTACTACTATGGCTCAAGAAAATTATGAACAGTGATAGTTGTTACTGGTTGAATGAAGGTTTAAATTGCACACAGAAAGGCAGCAAGTCTTTCTACACATTCCTTTATTATTGTTATTATTATTGGGATTATTATTTGACGAGTAAGAAGAAAGCTTTTGTTAAAACTCCTTCTATGGAGTCGATAGCAATGAGAGTAATGACTCTAGTTTCTGTTGCCAAGTGAACCAGAGGATGAGGGCAACAGTAAAAATTTGAACATTTAAGGAAAAATTTTACTGTAGATAGTGAGGAAGGCTATGTGTTCACAATGATAAGGATTAAGAAGCACCAGAGTTTATTGAATAGTAGTAAGAAAAAGAAAAGGGAGGGAGAGTAACAGAGAGAGAGAGAGGGAGACTTTGGGAGAGAATTCAAAGTTTGGTCTCATAAAAGGAATTCCCGTTTGTTGTTATTTACTGAGAGTTATGGAGAAGCTTATTTGGGGAAATATCCTGGGTAAACAAACGAAAGGCCTTCGGACTTCCCAAGGATAAATGAACGGAAATTTCAGTATAGTTCACGCATTTATTATGGTATAACTTCTTCTTCTTCTTGCTTTCCAAATCCATCCTAACCAAGAGGATGATATTAGTATCAAGTTTGAAAAGCTTATCGTTTTGAGTTATAGGCTGATTGAGGTATAGTTCCTCTCTGGCCATGTCCATACAATTTTTGTCATTTCATACGCCCTACTAATTTCAGTATCTCATTGACTGCTGCTGCTGTAATTCTCAACTTTTATTGGCGTTTATTGCACCTTCTGCATATGCATTCGAACCTGTAGCAACTGTGTGATGAGGAGTTGACAGATACAACATATTGTTACATGAAGGGATGGACAGTATGGACGTGTTTCTCCTACTATTATTATTATTATTATCATTGAGTGGGAGGTCTTTCTGAAGTTATATAGATGCAATAAAAGTGAGACCCTTTTAGAGTATGAGAACCATATGCTTTTTACGGATAGATAGTCAGGATTATGTTTGTTAGTGGAGACACGCTTCGAGCAGCATGCAAGAGAATGATGGTTCAAAAAAATGCGTGGAAAGCACAATAATTGTAGATGGATGGCATTAAATGTATTAAAGTCATATTTGTGGGAAGTTGACCATTGAACTCGACGTACAAAGAATTTCACAACTTTTGCAATAATACAAGTAATAATGTGTGTAATAATCGGGCCGTCAAAGGATTTTCAGTTGTCGTAGGCGTGATAGCTAGAGAAACTGCAAAATGTAGTTCACTATTACTGCCATTAAGTTGTGAAGTTACTATGCTAGTTTTTGCACTCACTTGTGAGCTTGAATTCTGAAAAGAAACTGCGGCTGCTGAATGGGAGAAGAACAGCTTGAGTATATTTACATGGGTATTGATAAGACCATAAGCGTCAAATGAATGAATGGCAAAATTTCAAAGTTACGCTTTACTATTTCTCTAAAGTTTTTCCTCCTAGTGGTTGTAACATAGCAGTAATAATAATGATAATAATAATAACGCTAGTACAATGCAAGCAGGTTAACAACTGAGTAAATGGAAGCCGCTTGTCGTCAATGGCGGAATATCCCCATGTTTGACTTGTGGTTTTTTTGTCTATGCGTCTATATAGACATCCTGTTATCATGAGAAGCGATTATGCTGCTGCGGGGGACGTCATATATTTGTTGTTGCTGCCTTGCCTGCGTGCATTGTGGGGAAATGATGGCTTTATCTGGAACCGCTGCTATTTTATTCTCACCCGCAAATCAATCGGGATCATACTACTGACCTACGGCTGTCGTCATGCACAGAACAGAGGAGAAAACGTATTTAGTATACAACAGAGACGAAAGAAAATCGTCATGATGATGCGACCTCGCTTGCTGACGTGGGTTTACTGCTTCGCAGGAACTGCGAATGACGATCATGTGTTTTATGTGAAGTGGAGAGAGTTGGGAAACTAAGCTGAGGATTATCTACGGGCTTCCTGGTATAATGTTATTATATCAGTATAATGCTCTGCCAACGATGAAAATGCTTTTGCTGATACAAGTTATGAGCTCCACTAATTTAAAGCCCCAGCTACTTTTCAAAAGGAAGGAAGTAGATTGAAGGAGGAAGTGAGGAGAAGATGAAGAAGAAGTGGCTCGTACGGTTGTATACGTATTTGGGTGTTACATGAAAGGGAATTTGTATACTTTGTGTTCTCACCAAGTTGCTTTTGATGTAAAATGGCTTGAATTTTCATTGAAAGGGAGAAACAAAATGATCTGAAAATAAAACCTGTGCTTACTTAAGAAATAGCTGGAAAATTCTTGTAATGAGTTCAACAAGCTCTCCATTCCGGTTCGCTTTATCAGCCAAGAGCAGAGCTAGCTCCAGAAGGATGGATGGCTGCATCAGCCTACGCTTCTTCTGTTCACATAATATACTTATTCCAGCCACTGCTGCAGCTATTATTTGGTGTAATGGCTTATTTTGTATGAAACCCAGGGTCATTCGTCTATAGCTATAGAGTCTTTCCTCCACTCTCTTCTTCTTCAAATCATGTTTTGCTCCTGCTACCAGATGAGCAGAGTGAAGGACATGGACCTTATGATGACTGACATGTTGAAGGTCCTTTGCAGCTTCCAGAGAGCTTGAGTAATTATTATATTTTCTTTTGAGCTTATCGCAAAGGATTGTATTTTAACTGCCGCTCATAACGTGTGGGTAGCATTATTATTTTTACATTTCGAAACCTCATGTGACATTGGCTCGTATAAAAAAGTTTGGTGTATTGACTTAATTTGTCAAGTCATGTGGTCTAGTTTTTCGTAACATCATCATCGTCATCATAAGCAGGAGGGATTTTCATAGGAATGATGATAATGATAACGGTAGGTGTGTCACTTGTCTCCAGATGTGATTGGCCAACTTTATCTAAAGAGCAGGAGGTCCAAAGGTCGATATTAAAAAGGACAGGAGTACACATTATGGTGATGGTGAAGTGCGTCGTGTGTTTGTTAACATTAGAGGACCGCGATTAAAGCTAAAGCTATTTCTGTGTATATGTGTCACATATGTAGGAGTATTCGCTTGCAAAGAAGAGTGAAGCCGAAGCTTTTAGAGAACATGGTGTGTTATTGCTATATTCTGTTATGCAATGATGATGATCCTAACTGGAAGGAGATTGCTATGTGTGTTCGTTCGTTCATTCGTTTGTTCATGTGTATATGTGTATTTGACGCAGAGGAGGAGGATTATCAGTTTGCATTGATTTTGATGCAAATAAAAACTGTCTCGTGTTTAAGTCAACAACATTATTCTGTCATTAGAGGTCACGTCACGAGGCTGGATGATTCAAAGAGAAGCACTAGTGATGAAATGTTGAAGATTGTAGCAGCTGTTTCTTTTTATTAAATAGTCGTTTAAAAAACACCGCAGTCCGGAGCAGTGTAGGAATTATGTTGCGTTGGATATTTGAGGATTTGCTTGATAATAAAAAAGAAGCGAGAAATATCAGGAGATAGAAGAGCAGAACAAATGAGACTTCCGAGAGATGATATGAGCAAGTGTAATGTGATCAAATTGTAAAGGTGCATGCGTGTGTGCTATTCAAATTGGATGGCTTTACACTTTTTGTTTGCTACTGTTCAGACCATTGTTTGAATGTGTACAGAGAGATGCGGTTGTTGTTTCAAAGATTAGCCGATGTATGGATTAACAATGGGATGTCCGGAATGTAATCTGGAACTGATCAAGATAGAGGGCCGATTGTCTCATTTGGTTAGTAAACACGCGACTTTGTGTTCCACACTGGAATGACTTCATTCACCAGTTCAAAAGGGTGAATTTAATCAAGAGCAGCTAAATTCAGCTTGGACCAGAATTACCTGCACGATACTGGACTGTCGTTGTCTGAGTGCTTCTTCAACATATTGCACGTTTACATATGGGAAATTAAGTTGTTATGCTAGGGCTGGTAACAACAAGGTGATATGAATGGGAACAAGATAGAGTGTAAGTAACCAAGTATGAGGACTAAAGTGAAGCTGTAATGGTAACGGTGAATTCATTGTTGTTCGCTATCTTTTCACTTGCTGCTAGGGAGAAGGAGAGGAGAGAAATGAGTGTCATCATCATCATGCTTTCCAATTGTTATTGTTGTGGTGTTTGTGCTGCTGCTGCTGCGGGCAGGCTCTTCATTTTCGCCACATTCCACTCGAGTCCTAATTTTATTACCTTGGCAGATAGTGTTTACAAGCAAGGAGTTGAGGCTGGCCTGTGTGAAACCGGCTTACAGGAAACAACGCAGATGCCATTGTTGTATCACCGGATTTTTGATACATCGCTGATGCTCACATTATTGTGCAGAAGCTTGCAGTGCAATGTTCTATGTAGGTTGCTTGCTCCTTCCAACCAGTGTGCAAAGCAAAGCAGCATCATAAGGGCTATTGCATATTATTTGTGGTTTGGCCTTGATGTTCAACTCGAAGGACCACATGTATCCCTGTTAAGATTGTGCCTCTGTGCAAGGGGTGGGAAGAAGGAGGAATAAATAATTACTAAATATAATGATAATAATATATAATGAAAAGACAGTCGCATAATAGAGATTGCAATCCTTTATACATGCCTACCGTAATGGGAGCAATGATTCCGAGCTGTGTAGTTGTTGTAATCAAAATAATGGCACATTCCTTTTCGCAACACGACCTACACCATGTGGGAGATTGTTGTAACCAGAGAGCCTGATGACCGTGGGGGTTATCGGCTTGAAGGAGATTTTTACGACTTTGGTGTAACGGCTAAAAAGAAGGAGATGACTTTACCTGGAGGAGTCGTTCGTTCTTTCCAATGGGTTACTCAGCGAGGGCATGAACTAACAATGCATCAAACAAGTCATTCTCTCTCATCTCTCATTCACAAGCTCATGTGGTAAGTGGCACTTGCCACGTAGGCAATATAAAGCCTGACTCCATGCATTGGATAGAGAAAGAGAGCATTTATTACCGTGTGACTGTACTACTCCCAGTAGTCAATAATGTGAGATCATGTAAGTTATGCTGTTGTCGTCCAAAGTTGTTAGCCCGTATGGAGTCGTAAAAAGTTTTTCTATTCTCCAGGCAGTTGGAATCACGCCACTGAAAACACAATGAAGTGCAGCATGATCTTGGCTGATTAGCCAGCTCGTCTGAATTTTGCCCTCATGCTCACGCAACAATGTAATAGTTTGGGTGTAGAGGTTAATATTTGCTGGGTGAGGGAAAAAATGATTGAAATGAGCAAGTTCATTGAGGTAGAGTGTGTGTGGTTTTGCTCTTCTCACGGTCGTTACTTTTCGTACGTATTATAATAATAATCTACCTATAAGAGCACTCTCATTCCTTGAAAAAGTAGGCAAATATTCATTATGTACGCCTAGTTAGAGGGCAGACAAAGAATTGCAGTTGGCAAAGGGTGCCCGTGACTTAGTATTAGCAGTAGCATGTCCTCAAGAGCAATCACTTTGCCTTTGTCAGTAACTGACCAAGAAGAATTCGACCTTGCTTTGTAATATTTCGCATAGTTCAATGGGCATGGCCAGTTGGGACAGAATATAATAGCTTTTTTCGGAGTTGTTAGAACAGAGAAAGGAGAAGTTATGAACGAGTGTTCCATGACGGTTATCGTATCGTGGTGTGGCTCCGAGGTAAAAAGGAGTCAGTGATTTTTGCACTACCAGTAGTATACCTTGAATAAGGTTATACACCGCTGGGATGGAATTATTGTCCGTTTGGACAACGACGTGAGAAGGTTGAGTGAGTGGGGACGGTTCGATGACACGGCGAGATGATCAGCGTGCTACGGTGTATATGTGTAGGTGAGGGAGATGTCTGTATCATTCAGGGGTTGTTGCTTTGGTTTTTCAGCGTCTGGAGCTGCTCAGGATTTTTTCAGTTGTTATACCTAGCTACCTACTGTTGTAAGTTGTTTGAGGAGGCAGTAGTAGTAGTTGTATTATGATCATGTTGATGAGGGAGAAGTCCAACGATATCTGTCTTACAAGGTCGTTCTCTCAGCTCGATGACCTCTTCCATGACTATATACTACGTCGTCAGATTTGATGCGCAGAAATGATACTTTCTTCCCAGGTGGCTCCCCCTTCTTTCTCTACTTCATCATCGTTATCATTATCACGTTCCTACTCAGTCGGCCTGTTCAGAGTTAAACGCTTCTATTGTTGATCTTGGTCCTGTTTTGGGGGAACAGAGTGTACATTGCACTGGCGGCGGAGCCTCTGTGTGTTTGTATACTGTAACACAATGGTGGAAATGCCTCCACGAAATTTTTTACTGACAATAAACTCTTGATATTGCTTGTCAGCGCTTGTACTGCTAAAGCACATAGTATGTACTGTCGTATTAAGGGAGAGGGAGGAGGGATTAGAAGGAGATTCATTCTTTCGTAGTACAAAAGAAACTGTCTTGCTGTAAAAGTTGCTCTTGAGGTCGCTTTAACTACAAAGACGAATCAAATGATGATGATGATGATGCTGGTTTGCAGTGAGTTGGAGTACTACTGTAGTAGTAGCACGTTGAGAGGGGAGCACTCACATGCCTCATGCACATTTCTACTATTACTTTACTACAGCAGCGACTTCTACTACTGAAAACACGCTGGCATTTCTTGTGGTCCAGAAAGGAATTAATCTTTCAGGTCAATGACATGAAAAACTTGCATATTCCTTCGAAATGGTTAAACTAGGGAGAATATGTATCTGCGTGACTGAAAAGCCATGCACAGGTTGCTGCCGCTGCTGCTGTTGGTAATAATGATGACGACGGTGGAGGAATGTTGTAGTCAGCAGCGGTCGTTAGCATTGTTGTGTACCACTGACAGCATAGCATAGGGCAGGTAAGGCTTGAGTCCTTTATGGTAAATTGACGGTTCAAAGAATTCGTCTATATATCTTTATCCTCTTCCTTGCACACATAGTTTATTTCATTAAATTTAACAACTGGAGCTGCGAAATTTGTCTGAGTTGTTTCATCAGTCAGTATCATCATCTGCTTAAGGTCATTCGTGGAATGAGACGCAGTTCATTCAAACGTTTTTCTCAACACGCTAATAATAATAATAATGTGGCTCATCTACAGAAGAATCTATAAGATTATGAATGCCATAAAACTCAAAATGGAAAGTTTCTTATATGATCAGAAGGATGATAAGTATCATTATTGTTATTGTTTTATGACGATTCCTTACTGCAGCTTAATGCTCAGCATTGGAAGCGTTCTTTGAAAACTGATAAATTAATCAGGAGGGTTACAGAATAGTCTGGGCGGTAATGACAATGAGGAGAAGGTGCCGACGTACTCAGTGAACTATAGTAGCTAAAATGTTGTCTTGCTTAAATAATGAGGAAAATAAGTGGAATTAGGAATTAATTTTATGACTGGGTTGAAGGAACTGTCTGGTTCTGGAATTTTTTTGTGACTGCTTTCATAGCTAAAGGAATGATAATAATGATGATGCTGATAGACCTGTACAGGTGTACGTATACATTATACATGCATATTTTCCGCCTCTTCCATATAACTGGGAAACTCGATGCCACGCAGTTCCACGTCTGTATATGCTCTGCTGTTCCTGCTGCTCGCTTCTGCTCTTACTGCGGCTGCTGTGCTGCTGTTGGGGAGAGATTGGAGGAGACGAGCAAAAAAAGGGAATTCGTATTCGTTTGCATTCTATGTAATGAATTTTCGTAACCGGCCTTGACTTCTCTCATGCTGCTGCCCACCCCAGCTTATGTACTTGCTTGCTTGCTCACACACCATCCATTATTAGTTGCACCTGAATCCCTAGCTCTGCGTGCATGAGCAAAAGATGTGCGAAGAAATGCCTAGTTTACCTCATTGTCGCTCATGTACAAACAGACACTTCTAGCTGTCGTTAACTTTTGTGTGTAAAATGTTAGCAAAGCCTGGGAAATTTTGCAGGTGTTATGAAGTCAGGCAAGAAGGTATAAAAGGCTAGTCATACAACAAGTGAAAAAACTGATATGAGAAATAGAGGCAAATATTTCGGCATGGAATCAAGCTTATTTTTTTCTTCTCTATCTTGAGCAGCAAATCTACATTCGTTCATGCACCTTCTTCTTATTAATCAAGCCTGCTGTACCTAGTGCTCACGTCTTTCTCAGTTCCGTTTGAGATCCTCCATTGTCTGGTTTGGCTGGCTCAAATAGTTGAGTGATACAGAGAGTGAGCCTTTCTCATTGCTATGATTCTAGATTCAGTTGCAAAGACACGCTTTCGCATGTCGTCATTGCCAACTTGTCCTACAAATGCTGCTGTCTTGAATCAAAATGCAGACATGGTAATGATGATGATCATGATTATGGCAATGATTCGTCGTCGTCTGGCATTTTATTACAACGCAATTTAATATGCTCTTTTAGCTTCAGTAGTCATACATGTTCGACATGCTGCTGCTAGCGCAGAAGGGCGGATATGAATGGAATGTAGTAATAACATAACACAGTGTATGAACGTGGAGTTGGTGAAACTAAGGAAATTTTGAATGAAATGTGTGAATGCCTTTGTACTGCATGAATTCATTCTAACGGTACTATGAGATTATTATACTACGGATATTACGTTATGCAAGTTAGGAGGCGAAGTAGGAAGAAGAAGGAGAAGATTGGGTCGAGGAGGAAGAAGAAATGCAGGGTTGATTTTATAAACAAATTAATACCCTAGCAATTCCTAGCATTAGCATTTGTTGCTGTTCTGTTGAATATTATGCAGAAGGAGGAACCTGTCTCATCCTCTGTACAAGAAGCTAGCCTGCCTGCCTTTTCTATCCTATTTTCTGTAAGTAAGACGCATTTGTATGGCTTGCTGAATGGAAGACTGTTACAGTCAAGGTCGGGTATTTTCCAATTTTTGACACTCACTCGGACAATTAAATTGTGACGAAATGAATATAACTGCCGTCGCCATGAGTGACAACGTTGAGCCCACGTTACTGCTTTTAACTCGAAGGTGTTAGAATTTGTTTGGGGAGAAGTTTAAACGTGAGTTATTAAAATGTTTTTGTTGATGCTTTTGTTAGGAGATATGATAAGGATGCTTGAACTTGTTCAGAAGCTTTGGTATATTATTTTTTGCACTGTACATAATTCAAAGAGCAGTAGTAGTTGTAGTGATGCAGCTGCTCTGATTAGGATAGGAAATGTATTATATTATTGGGAGAAGGGAAGAAGGTCCCAGGGGTTGGGGTGTAAGGGGATATAGAATGAGAGAGAGAGACAGAGAGGGAAGTATGGTATGGCTGCTGCTACTGCTGACGAAAAAATGTGTGTCTGTGCTATAAGAGTTGGGCAGATTGGACGCTTACACATAGTTCCGTCATATGTATACGAGACTTTGTGTGGAGAAGTTGAACTGATAGGAAATTGTGTGCCAAGCGCTATATCAATTTGGAAACGGTATAGTAGAAAAACTCGTAGTATTATTTACGCGGGGAGGGAGAGAGAGCTCTCATAGCAGGGTTTTTACAACTGAATGTGAGTGAGTGTCTCCCTTATATGCTCACTTGAGTAATAAGTTTGTAAGGGTCTGACTGAGCTGAGGCTTGAACTGCTGCTGTTCTTCCTGCAGGATGAACCATATGGGGTTGTAGTAGAAGAGATGAAGAAAAAGAAGAAGGTAGTGAAATTCAGGGATACCGTGACTTGGATTTGAAATACGAATGACGGACTCTAGTCATTCTACTCATACATACAGATCATCTTCATTTGGATTCCTTTCGTATTTTTCCTTTCGTTGGATAAGCGTCAGCATTTAGTTTATAAATTGGTTCTTTGGGCAAAATTTTCTCTCTGGATGCTACTACCGTCTGCTATGGCTCTTCTTCCCTCCTCTTTTCATCTCTCGTCTCTGCCACTATGGAGCTATAATATGTATGAAGATAGGCTCTACTGCTGGAGGAGTGGATGGCAGCTTAACACTAACTGAGAAAGAATGAGCACATGTGTGTCTATGTATGTACATGTCGGTATGAATCCCCTCTTCTTTATACTCTCCCTTCTCACTGCCATTACTACTACTGCTATTCCCGATGGGATTCCGAATCGGGTGTCCAGGTTTATATATGTTCTTACTCGAGTATGATGCATATGACGTAGACCTGGAGGGCAGAGAGCTTGCCTAAGTTCTCCGATTATGATCACTTTTATGTGGGATATGGATCCGTGAAATGGGGATAGAGTGGAGGGTTTTTTTTGAAAAAAGACGAAAAGGAGGAAAATATATTCTTGTTTTGCTGGAGAATTGCTAGGCCTTAGATCGGCGCCTATTATGAAACCTTATTATGTCTGGCACGTCCAGGAATTGTCTGTTAGGGATAAATCCCTATGAAACGAGCGGATAGTGGCTCTGCTCCATTTCTTCATTTTCATCCTTCTTCTCCTCTTCTTCAGCAATGGGCATCTCATTTTCCTGTCAAATAAAAGTCCTGTCTTTTACTCCACCTTCACCTTTTCTTTGCCCTTCATCATCATCATCATCATCCTTCTCTTCATCATCCTACATTCTATTCATGTATTTCTCCTGAAGATAGAGATAATCCTCACTTATTTTCTCAGTTAGCTGGTAGTAGGGCTTATCGGGCTCCACTGGTAATGTGCCTGTACGCCCTCATCAGAATTTAGAAAATTTGGGCATGTTCCGGATTGATAGATTACTTTACAATAATCTAGATTGTGAAAATGACTCGTTCATTTTTCGGTGACATATTGTAATGAGCTTGTCGTATCTGTATTACGTCGGATTTGTCATGCTTGTCAAAAAGTCTGTATAACATTATTGGATTCTGCAAAAGTGTCTGCTCGGAGTGCTTATACTCTCTATTGGTTTGTAAAACAGCTGGCTAATTTCCCTCTGCCCTTTAAACTGACATGAGCACATGACTGTAATAAACTCTCTTTTTCATATTCACAAGCCTTGTTATTCTGTCTGCATACAGGACACGGTTTTAGCTCGTTCCATTTGCGTAATAGTCAACCAAGGGTAGCATGTCTCGTTTGTTTCTTTACTTTATGTTGAACGTCAGAGCAGAGCGTCAGGGACGATGGCAGGGTCACAAATCCAGTTTCATTTGCTTTTTCAAATGATAATAATCATAATAATGGTAAGCATTTGTTGAATGTTGTAATACATTGATAGGTTTTTGGTGGCGATGACGTTTGTCTACACAATAACAATAACTTGCCATCAGCTGTGTGTGGTGTTAGGATGCAAAATTTTTGAGTCAAAATATTTATCAGGAACAATGGGAGTCGTGCGCCACAGACTGTGTATAATAATGCCTTGAGTACCTTTAACTTTGCAACACCAGATGATCAGATAGTCATTTGATTCTATGAATGACAACAGCTTCTTGAAATTATTGTAATTGCATAGCCATTGTGGCCCGGAAACATACTGTACTGTGAGGCCATATGATGTGGTTTGCGTGAAGGCCAGGTTTCTGTTTGTTGTTATATTATTAGACCGAGCCATGCAGATTTGAGTCTCTTATCTGTCTTCCCTGCTCCAAATATGAGTGTGCGACCAAGATTCAGTGGGTTTTATGTAACTTTAGGTATTATGATTATTTGTTGTGTTGCTGGTAACTGTTATGCACGGTTGTTGGGCACAGCGGGGTTCATCGGGCCAAGAGTTTGCATGCGTTTTATCTTCAGTCATGTCAAAACACGTGCTTTACATGATGATGGTGCTGTTTGCAAGTGATATTTGCCCAGTGTAACTGTGTAAAATGAAAAAGGATGATGTGATACGCACCTCTGTGGGAGGCCATAGGTTAGTTAGCACTGCTGCTGGGGTAAATAATATGGAATTTTAGGATTGTAGACCATCCAGCCATTTCCCAGATATGAACCCTAAAATTTTAGTGGAATGTTAAGCTGATTCGAGGAATAAAAGCAGTGTAAGGGGGAGAGAAAGAGAAGGAAGAACATATGAAGGTGTCCTTCGTCTAGTCTTCGTCTACACGTCTTACAGTGGACTCATTTTTGGATATTTTCCTCGACTGCTGCTGGGTCGGCAAACTTCAATGGAAGGTTCGATTAGTACAAGATTAATATTTGGGTTTATATCTGGCTCACCTGGCTGAATGGAGGGAAAAAGCCCTCACACAAAAGGGTCTCCCGGGAGAAAATTTTAGGAATTCTTTCTAAGATAAGGGAAGCATTCCATTGTAAAGACCACAGACGTCTGTTCGGCTCATAAAGAGGTCCGAGACGGCGCCGGCAGACGCTTTTCCATCCATTTTCTCTATTGAAACCGAAATTTTCCTTTAAAGAAGGAGGGAGAGAGAGAAAAAGCAAATTAATTAATGCGTCCAAGGGGGTCCTCCGCTTCCCTCTGGGTGGCTACAGTAGTTATTAGTATTTTTGCATGCATAAGCATTTGAGAATCATACCGTACGGCGGGACCTGTTGAGTATATCTGTGTGAACTCTTACAGCGCTGATTTGTGAATCTGATAATAAAAACGGGAGAGGAAAGTAATGTAATTATTATACTTCTGATGAGGAAGGCTGGGTGGCGGTGCTGAAGTATTTGAACTGCAAAGCATTTATTATATAGATGTCTCATAAATGGTTTTCTTTTGTATCTACAGGAACTCGGGTATATGCACCTCCTGAATGGATCCGGTGCGGAAAGTATAACGGACGAGCGGCCACAGTATGGTCCCTGGGAATCCTCTTATACGACATGGTGTGTGGTGACATTCCCTTTGAAAAAGATGAGCAGATCTTGCGAGGAGAAATTAACTTCCGGACGCGGCTTACTCATGGTGAGTAATGGTTCCTTCACTGACCATTTTTGGGCATATGACTTTAGCACCACTTGGAGCATTCTGTTTCTACTTATACTGTAGTGCACTAGTCACATGCTCCAGATTTTGTTTATGCAACCCGGATTTTGAGGTGCATCAGTTGACTCTAATTAGTATATTAGCTACGACTATTATGCATGTGTTGGAAGCTTTTTAGATTACATACTGCATGATCGACAGCCAGAGCCCATTTGGAAAGGAACACTTGTGTATGCTCAGAGCTATTTCCCTTGATTATCTAATCCAAGGATGCTGCAATTTGTGCTGTAACCCAGAGAAAGAGATAGAGACTTGTTCCTGGTATCGGGTAACTAGAGAGGAAGAGTTACAAAAATAAAATTAGGCTGCGATGTATGTATGTGGCTGGATGATCGTACACATGGTGGTAATGGTTTGGCTGTGTTGTCGATGTCTACATAGAAGAATGAGTCAGGCAGCTTGATAGTTGTGTGTGTACAGAAGATGAAAAAGTTGCTTGCTATTTTCCTGGGCAAAGGAGAAGACGATGATGATGAGGAAGAATAATAGTTACGTGGGCGAAGGTGGATCCTGGTCCAAAAGTGAGTCATGATAAGAAAATTTTTGCACTATGGAGAAGAAGAGAAGAAAACTAGTTCATCCATGCAAGGGTACTGCACAGTTAAAAATATACAAATTGGTATATTATTATACACACACTGACGCTGACTCAGTTTCAGTTAGTCTGGATGAGTATTAGCAGATGCACAAAACTGGCCTTATTGCCGTTCTCTGTGTACGATTCTTCTTCCATTAATGTAGAAGTCGTTGAAGGGAAATTTCGCAAAGGATAGTAGAAGGCGGTGCATCATGGATGGATGGTTGAGATTAAAGCGAGAAATTCTTCTTGTTGTCTACGCCCCCGAGGAGTTGTTGAGTAAGGAAGCAGGATCTCGCGTCGAGTAATTTCATCTTCCCGCTTCTCTTGGGTATGGTCAGGGTAAGGAAGAAAGGAGCGATCATGTTGATGATGATGACGACGATAGAGGAAATGAAGTTCCAACGACCATGAGAATGAGTGTGTAGTAGATGTGGTTGAACAGAAAAACAAGACGTTATGCAAGTTTAGTGTGTATACGGAAAGATCTCAAGGTTCTTCTACGACGTAGTTGCATATGAGTTATAGAGATGTATACAATACCGTTAAATAAATGTAATGAATACCTGAAGGATTTCCGCCTTAAACTTTTCCTCCATTTGGATTAGATTTCATGCGTTTTTGAGTTGAAAAGTAGGGCAAGGGAGCGACCCTCCTTTTCTTACAGTAGATTGCTGTGGTATTGTGCAGCATGGGAGTTTCGTCTTAACAATAGGAGCAGCATAAATGAGAGTGAAGGGGCCGTCACTTTGAAAATGAAGGTAATGCTGACGTTTCGGGAAGCAAATAATTAGGTATTGAGAGAGGGAGAGAGAGAGAGACAGAGGAGTAGGGATGGAGGAAAACGAAGGGCTCCCGTTCTTTCAGTCTTCCTTGTATGCACTCGTTTTCAGGTGTTAGGCGGGAACCCAAGGAAGGATTTTTTCAGGCAGTTTATTGTTTGCAGTAGCCATGTAGAAAATGGTGACTTGGGAAGTGGAGAAGGAAAAAAATATACAGTAGTAGTAGTGGTGGAAGTTGAGAAAAGGAAGGCTTCCTCCAGTGGTATTAGGTGACCGTCTCTTTCCCGATCCATACATTCATCCAAGCGTCCGTCCAACCAGAATCATCCTGTCCTACATTATTGGGTGGCAGGGGAAGTTTTTATTCAAGACTGGGACCCTCGTATGCACAGAAATGAATGGATCAATAAATGAATGAATTAAGGAGGGAGATCTCCTTGGATCTTGTTAGACTTGTATAGGGCTTACCACCGGGCATTAATTCACCCTTCTTGTCGTGTATACATTTTGCCCCTTGTACACAGGAAGGAGACCCTTTTTTTCGTTCAAGTCTACGAGAGTAAAGTGATAATTCATTGCAGCATCCTTGGCTGTCTTCTTGTCTTTAGAACTGAAAGTCGATGAAATTAAAGGGCTGCTCGAGTATGAATGAATTTGAGGTTGACTGACTCAATTGGGATGGTGGACCATTTCACCCCATGTATGAATGCAGACCTTGTCAGAATTGCTCTTGGGAACGAACGTAGGCTGAGGGTTGCATAAGCAGAGCGTATACGGTACAAAGTGTGGTGCTATGATGAAAGAAAAAAGGCTGTGGAATCAAAGGGCATGTGTTCTAAAGAGATAATCTCTTCTTGTGTTTTCAGAATGCCAAGATATGATTCGTCAATGCCTAAGACTGCGACCATCCGAAAGACCTAAACTTGAGGACATTTTGCACCATCCGTGGATGAAAGTCAGTTTGGATTCATCCCCCTCCCCCTCCACATCTCCATCCCCATCGCCCTCATTATCGCCGTCGCATTCCCCGTCATCGTCGGCCAGTAGCGGTGCCGTTCAACCGCAACAACCCGCCTCCGCAGTCGCTGCCACCGCCAACGTGACCTCAACTCCCTCAACTTCCTCCTCATCCTCGGTGACTATACAATCGTCACGTTCTACAGAGCCGGATAAAGCTTGAAGACAAAGCTTTTTAGGGTTTAATAATAATAATAAATATAATAATAACACTTATTATTGTTGCTATTAATATTTATGCTGAATTCTTAGGTAGGGAAGCCATCCTAAGACTAATACGTATATATATTAGCTCATGTATAGAGAGGGCGAGAAGCGACAGACAGAGAGAGAGAGAGACAGGAATCAATATTACCGCTATCTACGAGTCGTACAGTAAATTTAGGGTTTTTTATTCGTCCTGTACGTGCGTAGAGTCCTTCGAGTGTTTTTCTTCAGTTTGTACATAGAAGATACGACTACATAAATACACGTATTATTAGCGTTATTATTATGATATAGATACATTTATTAGTAAAGTTGTAGCCATGCGAGTTTACAATTATGATTACTATTATTATTATTATCGCTTATGTGAAAGAGACAGCAAGTTATTTTGTAGGTCATCGAAATTCCGACGAGGAGAGAAAGGTTTCATACGTAATGATTCGCCGATCACGTTCGTTCATCCTTGCAGTCAGTCAGTCCTATTCTGACTGCATCAAATACATACATAGACAGGCAGACATAGAAAATCAATGGAGCAACAACCTATATATGCAATATATGATGATGAGGAAGGAATGAAAGAAAAAAAACATGGCCTATGGGTAGCGTCTGTGAAACCGTTGTTGTTCCCAGACACTCGCATACAACAGTTTTTGGCCAGAGGATCCACCACCATCACCAACAACTACCTCCTCCTCCAACAACCAACATCCATCCACCTGAATGCACGCTTCTTTCGGTCAGTATTTGCAAGGGAGCAAGCCACCGTTATTAATCTTCTATCCACACCTATGCATAGTACTACTACTACTATACTATAACGGAGGCTACGAAGAAGAAGATGCGTGCTGGCACAAAGAAATAGAAGAGAAAAGGAACGATCAATGAACGTGAGCAGATTTGAATCAGGAGAAGATTAATAGTATTTACGAGGTTCATTGCGTTTTCGTACCCGTTTACTACTACTACTACTACTAAGATATATGGATAGACTATATATAAATATATACATTTAGGGACAGAGATCTTGTAATGCCGGAGCAAGATGGTGCTCATTGTTTTGTATAAATAAAAAAGTACGAGACATTTTTAAATTTTGCTAATAATAATAATAAAAATAATGATAGTGATTAGTAAGGTACGTAGGTACATACGTACATAAATAATTTTTTTGGAACAGAAATAATACAAGCGTAGTAGTGAGGACATAATAAGAAGAAGAAGGATGATATAGTTATAGAAAAAAAAGAGAACAGAGTGAAGATTACTATTATGCTCTCAGTAGCGCGACCAGGATCTTTGAGGTTATTCTCACCTCCGAAACCAATTTATTTATATGTTGAAATGATGATTGCAATTATATTGATGATGAGAAGGAGGATAAAACGATCATGATTATTAAATAAGAAGATGATGATTATTATTATAATTAAATTATGTTACTATTATTATTATTAGTGCATATAAACCAGCACTCTTCATATGAGTATGAGTATAATAGTAATACTATTATTAACCTTTTATAATAGTGAGTACACACATGCATAACTGCATAACGTCCGGCGTAGCTAATAGAAGAAGCAGAGTTAAGAAAAAAACACACACACACTGGCATACATAGACGATGAGGTTATAATAGGATAAACATAATAATAATAAAATAACAATATGTGTGTGTGTGAGTGCGAGAGAGATTTTTTACACATGGAGTAATAATATCATTATTATTATTATTGCTATTATTTCTCATATGACAACAGGACTTCTCGACGAGATGCGCAGGACAGCAGCAGTTATCTCAACAAAATGAGAGCAGCATGTTTGTCATGTGCAATAAACGTATATACATACATACATACACACACACACATAATAACACACAAATTCTACCTGTCTTGTTTGTTGTTGTTGTTGTTGTTGTTACCTCTACTATAGTAGTGTGCTCCTTTTACCTTGTTCGATTTTCTCTGGCCTAATACAAGTGCTACACACTTGAGCCTTTTTTGGGGTGTAAAAGTAAACGATGATGACAATTAAGAGCACACATACGTGAATTTTTTTTTCTCGAGTTCCCGGTTACTTTGGTACAAGGAGGAGGACTGCTACTACTACTACAATCTTAAAATATTCATTGGTTCCTCAAAGTAATATACAGAAGACAGGAGGTAGACAGACAGACGGTCCGTCAATGCATAGCATGAAGAGAGTAGGGTGGTATTAATAATGATATGTAGTAGTAGCTATGGCAAAGCCAGAGAAAGTCATATTTGTTTGTCATATTTTTTTTCACGTCTAGCTATGCTTACATAAAATGTTTATTTGAGTGAGGAGGGAAGGTTTCTTTGATATAAGTATTTAAACAGAGTTGATTCTGCTGCTGCTGCTGCTGC
>JAQFYD010000330.1:0-21098 GCA_034694225.1 Bourletiella hortensis | reverse complement strand
GCAGTTCTGCAGCCTGCTCAGACACGACTGCTCTACGCTGTTACTGCGCTTTGCCGACTCTTCTGTGCTGGTGGGGTGAACCGTTATTATCATATAAGTCAAGGCCATTTCTTTAAAATCTTGGGTGTATTAAACGACCTCAAATAGCAGCAATAAAATCCGGGCAAACGACCACGTATCCAGTAAAAGCCGGCGCTTTGAATTAACTTTTTTTTGCATCCGCGATAAGGTGCAGTTGGTTATTGCTTGCTTCGTTTCGGTCGTTATTATTACCAACTTGAAATGTGCTTCGCAAAAGAAATAATAATTCCAACTGGAATCCCAGTCAGCCAGCTATAGTTACTTCTCATGACAGAGCTTGTTTTACGACCCATAAATTCTTCATACTTATTATTAAGTTGTAATTCACAAAAAAAGTATACATCGAGTTGAATTGCTGCGGGAGGGAAAACTGGCTGAAATAATTCCGAAATTGTTCTTGCTTTGCTCCTCATGTATGTGTAGCTATACGTGGAAGAGATGGAAAGTTACGTGCTTCTAATGGATAATAACTTTTGAAAATTTTAATACTTCTCTGGCATGCTTCTAATGGAAGGCGGAATTACTATATTTAGATTTTCATATGAGCCAATGTTCCAGACACTGTTCTGATAAGCTCGGGAGGTAATTATACACTTCCTTCAGTCCTCGTTTTATCCACTTTCCTCAATATGAACAGTGCTAGTTAACCAGAGCTAACATCTCGCATAGCTAAAGCATATTGTACGTGAAAAATTGACCGAAACAAATTTGCTTACGAAATGACTATGTTTTGGATGCAAATTGGTCTGTTTTTTTTTGTAATTTTTTGGCCCACAGACCAAAGACAAGGACTGTGTGGGCAAGCTGCTAGTTCTACGAAGAGCCTTTTCTCTAATGAGTGGCTTTTCTGAGTGAATGGGAAGGCAAAATGCAAGGAGATTACTGCGTACAACATAGAACCTCGTCGGAGTGAGCCGGCCACGCAGTGTCCTAAAATAGTCAAATGGTTTGACCACAATGCAAATCCAGGAAATCGCTCTTCCCTGTCCATTTCACTACTGGCTGGCTGACATGCGATGCAAAATGAGCTCCGTTCTAACGAAAAATAATGGACAGGCCAATAATAATGGCTCTACCCACTAGAGAAACACTGATGTTCAATTCATTCTTTCTTTCTATTTTTGTCCCTGCCTGCCTGCCCTGCCTGATGGCCACACAGAACCATCATGCAAGCACCGGAGCATGTAGCAACGCATAGCTACAGTAAATGATACAACTAATACATAAAAGAAAACCTGGATCGGGGAATTTATGCAGCGAAAAGCATGATAAGAGTTGATTCTGCCTTTGGAGTAAATATTATTCAAGTCCTGAGCTTTAAGTCCTTTCGCTTTACCTGTCGATCACTCCTCCATGCGTGCGTGCGTGCATGTGTGCCCACGTATGTGTGTGTTCCTTGTTGTTGTTATTTTCCAAGGTGCAACTTTATGTAGTTTCCAAGGAGCTCATTCGCTTTCCTTAATGTCCAAAGCTTGTCATAGCACTATTATTTTAACTCTTGCCTCATAAACTTTTTCCTTCCTCCCAAGAAGCCCACACCTCCTCCTGCTCCTTCTCTTCTTGTAGATCCATAAATACGAATGGCTAAGTACTCAAGAAAAAAATGCCTAAACTTTAGTTATATTCAAAAGCTTGTACCATTAAGGGTGTGTCCATGTTGGTGCCCTATTTGTTGGAAAAAATCTAAAGCCTTACATAGCCCTTTTGTCCATGACAATTATGACATACAGGGAATAGTCAGCATGAGAAAGAAAGTGAAGAATTCACATAATAATAATAATCATCATAGCATATTACTGGCCATACTTAAGTGGCGGAGCTCCTGTCGTACGGAATATGGAGTTAGTTACTGTGTATGCTATCTAGAGACTTGGTTTCTGATCACGCAAAGGAAAAATCGAGAGATAAATGGGTTGATTGAGAGGAGCTCCTCCTGACTCGGCAGAAATTAGAGAAGCGGTCAAACTAGACAGGAAGTAGTTTCCTTCCCCATTCCAATTTACTAGCACTATACTAGCTTTCAAATTCCTTCGCATTATTTTTCAGAAAATGGGTATTTTCCACTGTCGTATATGAACATTTTCTTTCACAATTTTCTCCTCCTCCTGCTCTTTCACATTGTAACCTTCTTCTCCATCCCCATGTACATTCATTCCTTTATAACATCGGCTGACTGACTGGCTGACTGAAACGTAAACAAGTGCGTAGGACTGTCTATCTGGATTTCCCTTTCCAGGAAACCCACCCGGAGTGGAAGCCCAACAGTAATCCATCCGTTTCAAGATTAGCTAGGAAACTTATTCAAATTAATAGCAATAGTAGTCGTTCGTAGTTTCACCACAAAGGCAGCAGCAACAACTATGAATAAAAACCAAATGTATATAAATATATTTACGATATCACAGTTTGTGCGATGAGTGGAAACCTTGATACGTGTACATACATTTATTGGATCAGTTATAGTAGTAGCTATCTAGCTAAGCTACACAAGTGGATGAATATGATGGAACCATGGGATGATTTTAGAAAATGCTCATGGGAAGGTTACTCTTCTGTACAGCCATAGTAGATGTAAAAGGGAAAGGGATAGAGGAGACTTGGGACATCTCAAGTACAAAGACGGATATTTTCTCCAGATAGAATGAGTGAATGGAGTGCAAAAGCAATCATTTTAATGCACTCTCCTCATGCTGCTCCTAGCTTCCCTCTATATTTCAAAATGTTTCCCAGTAGGACACGGAACTCAACCTGATATGCTCAAGCTGTACTACAATGCAAAAAGACATTCATTTCCAGGAATTGCCTCCATGCCGAGCTTTTCTTCCATTCTCTCCAGTCTCCACACACACACACACACAGTGACAGAATGCGTGTTCATGTGCACACAGACAGACATGGACTTTATATCCATGTCACAGTTTACAGTCGTAGTAGTAGCTAGTTGCTCCAGCAACAACTTTATCAGCAACACCACCACCGTCAGCATCATTCTCTAATAAAATAACAAACAAGCCAACAACAACAACATGAATTGTACCTTATTCTTCTCCTCTGCAGTTAGCTTACGACTACTATAGTATTTCGTCTATCCTCGGGAAAGTAAGCGTACATTTTAGTACGGAGAGAGAGCGAGAGTAGTTAGAATTCAACATCTGCTGCACAGACTAATTAAACCTGTTCTCATCATCATCACCATGTATCCAATGGGGCATCAGTCAGCACTTGAGTTGTACAATACTTGGCCGTTATGTATGCAGCAGTAAATTATAGTGGCAGCAAAAGCACGCCCACTCAGCATCCCAGGTGGTTAGTAGTTATCCTATTGTGAAACAGTGTGATAGTGACTATAGTCTTTATTATTGTCTCGTAATCTCACTCAGGCTCCAGAACCAGAAGCTCCAAAACCAAGCAGCTGTTTATGTATGCCTTTATGAACCAACTTGTACAGCTATGCACGTCGCTCCAGGCTTACATATCCAGTCAGCATAGGTAGGCCATTTAGAGGACAATAATAATGTAAACAAGGGGGAAAGGAGAAAGCTAACGTAGAGAGTATTTTGGAGATAGAAGTTATGTGGATGTCTGTATGAACCCCGTGTTTTCCGATTGTTCAATCAAATCAGCTCAATAATATCACAATCCCAGCAGAAGCAGCAGCCTTCTTCCTTCATAATATGTAGTCTCATGAGACTGAATCCGTCCAAGTTCACAGAAAATTTCATTCATCAGCAGTACCTTGAGTAGATGGCATTATGCCTTGAAAGTAGTACCTTTTTACGACTCTATGGCACAGCTCCTCTTTGTTTATCTAACGCTTTACTTTTATACTCAGGCTGCTGCTGGAACTAACATGTGTTATCATGGGCGAAAAGAACATGTTCAGAAGTGTGTGTACACCCGCTGCCGATACGTGTGTAAAAACCTCATATGGTGCATCGTGTTTGTACATAGCCTTTGATCAGTGCTTCGAACACGTCTTGTTCTTGTTCTTCTTCGTCTGCTTACTCCCAAGTGTAACTGTAATGTTGAGATAGGAGTTTGTTATTATGTGTGTGCCATAGCGAAGAAACACATTGATTTCATTCATGCAGTGTCATTGCAATAAATCAAGGGAAAAGAAGAAGGCTGAGTAAAAAAAGGAGGAAAACAAAAGGTTTTAGGATGGAAAGGAGAAGAAGAAGAGGGAACTGATTGGGACTTGTTTCGAGAGCTGCATGCATGCGGAGAGCAACTATTTAGGACATGAATCAGGAAGAGTTACTGGGATATATGAAAGAATTTTTTCCACTACTTGTTCTTCTTCTTGTTCTTCTATAGTTTATCATTAAAAGTTCTCCGCTGGCAACAACATGAGATGAGGGCTATGAGGCATGATGAAAGCTCTGTATTCGCTCAGTTAAGCGAGAAGTAGCAGCAAACCAGCATCATAATAAAAGACTACATAATATACACTAAAAACTCTCCTAATACTAATTCCCCTTCGTATGGTATATAGCAGTAATTCTAATCATAAAAATAATATCTATAACGTCTCTAATATTCTCTAATATAATACACAGCGACCTGTCAGCCTTTATTCTCCATAATAATAATAATTTTCTTCGGACGAATAAAGACGAATATGAAAGTTCATGTGAAAGGAATTTATGGAGAAAACTTCCGAAAGCTGGACAATATTTCAATTCATGGCCTACCGCTCACATCACACTTCTTCTTGCTAGAATGCAATTCACCCTATGAGGCAGCCAGTCCATTGTGCCCGACTTTTCTGTTTCCATCATCATCATATGACCATAATACAAAATAATAAAATCATGGCTACTCAAGTGCTGAATAAGGGCTATTTTTTGGCCCATCATTTCCCTTCAATTGCACATATTTAATCCGACTGAACAGCAACAATAATAGAGAAAGTAGTTGTTCAAAATTATTCAGTCATTCTATACGAGAAAATAACATGGGTCCATTTTACTATTTCACTTCACTTTTAACTTTCTCTCTCTCTCCACTTTCACTACTGACCCCAACTTGATCCCATTTCCTGTTCCCAAGGAATCTTAGCTACGTCTCTACTGAGATTCTTGCTCAAGATACAAGTGAAAGTTTCTCTCCACTCCGCGCTTTCTCCCAATCTTTTGCTTAGTCTGCTGTTGTAATGTAAGCCTAGCGAGTATATTCATGTGGGCGTTTTGGCTAGCCCTAGCCCATCTTTAAATTTGATCCCGTATTCCTCATGGACAATTCTTCATAGCTACATATACTAGACTGAGATTACTATGTAAGTCTTATGGGAAGGAAGAGAGGAGGGAAAAAATCCTTGGACAACTACTAACTACTAGTCGATTTCCTCTTCTTCTTCTCCTTTAAAATCCACTTGGTTCCCTATGGTTGTTGTGGTGTGCTATGGTGCAAGGGTGGTTGTCTGGAGAAAACGGTTCCCATTTGTCTCGTCTCACTAAAGTGGGCTCTCTAGCCTACACTCACTCACTTTCTTCATCCTTTGTTGGTCACTCAAGTTCTCCTTGAGAACTATCAGGAAAAAAGACGTAGAAGAAGAAATGGTGTGGCAGTAAAACTGCAAGAACTATTGCCCTTGGTTAGATCCTCATCATCGTAGCGTAGCTACAACACAAATAAAAAATACTTTCTCCCTTTCTGCTCATCCATCCAGTTCTTACGTGGGAATCCACCGGGAATTATTGCATTACTGATTGAGATTATTTGTTTATACCATGGCTACCCTTTTGGAACAACCTAGAACTCATGTTGTACCTTTCCTTGGAAATACAAGCGCTGAATTAGTGGCTGCATTATGCTGTTGCATTAGATCTGAGAGCATAGGGGATCTTACTTTCACATATGGTCCCTTTCGTACTTTCCTTTTTCTTTTTGTTTTGATACTCAAAGGGCATCTCGGGAAGCTAAGGATCGTGATCTTAATGGCCTTTACTCTTTTATTATTTTCTTTGTCTGTACGGAAGACAAATTGACATGTAAATAATTGATGACGGGAAATAAACGGGGAAAGACAGAAAAAGAGAGAGAAAAAAATTATAGTTGGGAAGACTTTGAGGGGGATGTTCATTTGATCGTTATGTGAGCTTCTCTTCTCCAGTCTTACGACTCTAAAATGTGCAACTCGCTGGCTCATAAAATCTTCATTCATGGATACAAGAAGGGAGGGAAATTGCAAAAAAAACAAATCCCATTGCTTACAACTCGTGCTAGTGGATCCAGTCCGTACGTACATAGCTATAGTTGTTGTATAGCTAATAGAACCAACCTTTCCATGACTCCAGAAGAAGTACATTACACACGTCTAGGCAATGGACATTCTGTGCAGTAGAATCTACTATCATGTTGGTTATGTGAAGCCAACTACTACAGGACCACCACCATGACTTTTTTCCGTCGCCATTTTCACCCTTATCATTCTCATATACATAAAGAAAACAGAGTGAGAGAGGGAATCAAAGAACAAAAAAAACACCAACACATGCACTCACTCTCTTTTTTCGTCTCTATACTTGAGACAACGACGACGAGAACCACTGAATTGTCTTCTCCGCGCCGTCCTCTTCTTCTGCTCTCTTATCTTTGAACTGGCGTTTTCCATATTTTCTTCTCACACAGCTCAACAACCCTTGCATAAAGTTTTGCTTTTCTTACGATGCGACTCTCTCTCTCGCTCTATGTATTGACATTTATTTCCAGGCGAAGAATACTCATATGGAACGGAGCCATTTTCCAGGACTACTTTCTTCTCGTTTTGCTCAGATGATACCATTTCTTTTACGATTGCTCCAGTACTACTACTACTAGCTATTTGATCATGAAAGCTTTTGAACAAGGAGCAGCGCGTATCGTTAACGAATAAGAAAAAAATAGGAATGGAAATTCCTCACCTGAACAACTTCCGATGTTATAGAAACGACGAGTGTATAGAAGAGGTGAAAAAGGGGGAAAAACTGAAGAGAAATAAGGACCAAGAGGGGGAGAGAGAGACGGAAGTGGATCCTGAGATCAGATCTTTTTCTCGCCTCTTGCAACAACTAACCCTTTGTAATTCCTAGAGAGTGCTGACTAGGACGGACTCTTGATGCAGTGCGTGTCGATCATATCGGCCACCGAAGAAGAAGGAGCAAGAAGAAGAACAAGAAGAAAGTGTGGGACTGACTGAGTAGGAAAGTAGGAGTAAGAAAGAAATTACTTTGTTCTTAATCGATGTACCCAGCTTCTTCGTAGAGAACACACACACACAAAACTACTGAACAAATAAGTTTGGGCGAGAGAAAAACCAAGTAATAAATTACAATTGCGGAGGAAACTCAATATTTATGGTGTAGTTTCTATTGATAGTACATAAGACTAGCAATTGGCTATCCAAATTTGTAAGTTACAGCCGGCACTCTTGTTCCTCTTCAAGATAAAATCTCTCGCCTTTCTTTCTTTCTTCTATCTCCTTCACTCTCAGTCTCCGTGTTTCCCTTTCGGCAGCAGCAGATCTTGTAGCAGGCTATCCACCGCTGCTGTAGTAACGTGGACTCTCAACTTGTTTATCTCCTCACCCGCCATTCTTACTCTACAGTGTCGCGCCTCCTTCATTATTCTTTTATTGGCTGATTATCGATCCGTTGACCCGTTACTAAGAATTTTCCAACTTGTTCTGTCCTCTTATCTCACTCCTTCTCACCCTCGCTATGAATTTTCCATTTCAATCAAGCTTGGCCACGGGCAGTGTCCAATGCGGCCACTATACACGCCGGTGTCGTAGTTTTGCTACGTTATCATCGCATGAGCCTCACTAAAAGTGAAATTGTGAGTTGTCATAATGTCAAAAATGGGGACCGGATTGAACTTGTTTTTAGCCACAGTAGTACATGAAAATACTTTGTGCATTTGTTTCCTCGATTTGCAAACGATGATGAATTTTGATTGAAAATTAGAATAACGTGATGTGTCATGGAAATGATTTTGAAAAATCTTGACATGCATCCAATTTGGTTGGGAAAACTACAGCAACATATGGCAAGTTTATAGATTGTATATTGGTACGAAGATGTACGACTACGGTATTTATTACCGTGTATACAAAGACTGGGAAATTCTCACGGGAAACTGATTTATATTCTATCTGGTCCGATTATATTTTCCGACTGCATACGACCCCTACTTTCCCTGTCAAATTCGTTCAGTAGGAGGTCGGCAGGTAAAGAAATGATTGAGTCGGCTGAAATCTATTTGGAACTCCGGTTTAACCAGAGCTTAAACCTATGCTATTCATACTACATGACTATACATATATGCATGTATGTATCCTTTATTAATATGATATGGAGAAGAAAGCAATTAAGTCTGGTTTTTCACATCAAAGTAGTATATTCTATGAGGGTGTTGTAATAATATCCAGGGCGAGACGGGCCATTGCTGTCAACTTTTCTCTCGCGCTAACTCATATCTCCCCCATATTCTGGTAGTAAATTCTGTCAAGCAGGATGCAAGAGCAACAATAGCAGGAAGGCAGTTATGGGAATAATTTACACTGATATTGCATGCATGAGGGATATTAGCATGAGTGAGCTGACCGTAATGAGTTGTTCTCTATCGGAAAATAAATCAAGCGGCTAATCAGAATTCTTGCGAAACATGTCAAATGCATTGGTTCACCAGGAGCAGCAGCAGCAGCGGAGTAAGAACTTTTAAAGTAAGCCACGCCATTCATAGGTACTCGCACTACTACAGCTATGCATGCATTAATTCCACTTTTCCTATTTGTCACATGTGAAAGCAAACTCCAGGGGTTCTTCAACAGCAGCGGCGGGTTGAAAGTTTTCTAGTTTTTAAATACTTTTTCACTACTTTTGGCAACTGTGAAATGGCTCGTTGATTTCATAAGCAGCTGAACTTTGCCATATTTACGATCATGGCTCTGGATGTTAAAAAACGCATAACAGTGTCTGGTAGCATTCATATCCTTCCTTTACGTGGCCTTGGAACTTTTTCACTTGCTCATTTGACCTTCTCAATTACAGTGAAAACTATAGGCTCTATCGGTATCTATGGCAACGGCTGCCCCGGAAATGTATAGAGTACGTAATTGTGAATGAATGCGGCGGAGCGTTCATGTGAGAACAAGGGTCTATACTGATTTCCAGATAATAATGGTGAACCTTGGGATGAGAAGTGTTGGGAATTGATGATAATTGTTATGTTACATATTTATTTATGGCATTGGAAATAGCCTTAAAACTTGTGGACAGGATCTAAAGCTAGTCAGACGCTCGTCAAAATGACGTTGGTAGGTAGCTTTTTAAATCAATTTCGGACTGTTCAAGTTACTTGCACGTGCATACTTTAATTCTTGTCATGGTAGCCGCCACCCGCATAAAATGATGATAGCATTATAAATAATTACTTGGTCTAGACACATGATATAACCAGCTGTGTGCGGGTGTTCCATAAGCTAATACCTGCGGGCGGACATTCTTTGTTGTAGCAGTAAAATAAAGACTAGCTTTTTCATAATGCATGGAGTTCTAAATTGATTGCATAATAATTAAATGGCCAGAAGCATATAAGTTCGATGAGGAGTAAACTACTAGCTATAATTAAATGCTTCGGGGAGCACGAATTCCCTGAAGCTCCCACTCCGACGTATGTCAAGCTACGTTTCGAGAATGGTAACGATGGTCAACTTTTGGAACGGAATTGAACATAGAACAGTGACATGTATACACATTGGGTTACTGCAAGACCGTGTGTCACAAGGTGAAAACAAAGTCCCGTAGCTCCATCACAGCACTATCGTCGTAGCTCGCGGCACTGCGCGACTCTTTCTTTGGCCAGTTAACCCTACATGGGACTATGGGAAACTATGGGACATCAAACTAGCCCGTGACGTACAAATATGTAAACTGGAGTGGCTTTTAATTAACTTGTTCCGTTTGCCAGTTGAACAACACTAATTAAATTGTTTCGATTTTCCATGCATGATACTTTGGTACATGTGTGGGTGAGTGTGTCCACACGCTGCTCATGTAAACTGCTCCTGCCACCCTCGCAGGACATTCACATTCCCCCATAGCTACTGAGCTGTTTTTAGCCCAAGAAGTTGGACAGTCTGTGTAAACGACACGAAACCTAACTTACGTCGTCTCATTATACCCTACTTGGATATTGCGTACCTCCAGTTTGCCTCTTTAAAAGTTACATTTCACTAAAAACATTTTCTGCTGCATTTCCATCTTCGTCACCATTCCTCAGTAGTAAGTTATGTGACATTTAAGTCACTGTAAAGCTTTACGCTCAAATATTTGCCATGTTAGTGTTGACAAGGTGCGTCACATAAGTGCCAACACTTCCATGTTTACCTTTTCCTCATGGCTACATAGTTTTCCCCTTCTGACGTACAGCACCTCTTAACAGACATGCAAACTAACTTTCTCAAGTGGTCATTATTCTACACTCTAGCCATGAGTCCATACTTGCACAGCTTTTATATGTACAATTTCGTTTTGCACTTTCATGACAAGCCTTTACGTTTCCCCTTTCCCCAAAACATATACATGTATATAGTATGTATATAAATAGAAGTATTCGATTATTACGAAAAAAATATACCCTCACAAAGCTCAATAATCACACGAGCTGTAACAGCTATAGCACAAACCTATTATTTCCCCCGTCTGCTGCGCAATGGTAAATAATTACAGGATTTTTCCCCAGCTATAATCCCTTGTGCAATTACACCAAATCTATCAATAGAAGGTGCATTTTGGTGCACAAAGCATTTGAAACATGAGCATTAAAGGGGAGATTTTATGATAGTTCTAGTGCCCCCTGTAACCAGAGAATTTTCAAGCCCGGCCGGCACTACTATGAGTCACTATGTTGTAGAAGGGATAGGCATACGCGACGCTTACGTGTAAGTTTATTACCTGCACTGTTTCATAGCATGGTGCAAATAATGATTATATACCTTGTCATGATTTTCATCGCGCTCAAGGAGACCACAACTTAATTACTACTTCGAGATTGGGTGGGAAGCTGGGAGAACAGTGTACTATGAATGAGAGGAGCAAAAGTAGTAGATGAAGAAAATGACAGTACGGAGGAAGGGAGAAAGGGACTTACGGGAGTCTTTAAGGACAAATTGGAAAATGAGTGAGGACAGATGGTGGTAAGGGAGGAGAGATGAGTGAGATGAGGGAAAGGGCAAGTTTGTAGAGCTACAACTAACTACAAGAGAGAACATGTACAACAACTGGCTAACTTTTCTGTCGAGTTGACTCTGGAGATCCGCCATGGATTTTCCAATGTTAGCCAGCCAGCCAAAAGTGGGATGAGATGAGGAGGCGAGCTCGAATGCGGGTAATTAGAGGCTTGCCATTGTGACACATGTATGGGCTTTCCATACTCTCTTCGTCGATAGATCTATGAGCTCTAAGAAATCCCCTCAGATATCCCTTCCCATCAACTTCCACATAGTAGCAGTCCATGATTCAAAAGCCATGTGAGCTGTATATACAAAGCCCTTCGGTGCTGCTAGGGCTAATGCGAGCCCCTGTATATATAACTTCCTGCAAATCGATTAAATCAGACACTCTACCATCATTTATTTCAATTGCTGCCACAAACATTATCTCGTCAAAAATCCAACTACTAAACTTCTTCCTCTCTCTATTTATCCTGACTATTTCGAACATCCTTGCTGTATCGTTTTTTGGTCGGCTTTCCACAGAGATCATTAATGCAATACAATATTTTGGAAAATGACCCTCTACCAGTCATATCACGAGCGAACATGCTGTGCAGTATCGGCACTGCCGAAAATTATAGCCGTCTCCATTTATCCCCTTCCTAGCTACTAACTTATTGCAACCACTGACCGCAGTAGTTTTTCCCGTCAAATAAATTCATTAGAGATCTCAGTCAGTCAGCCTGATTCTACTCTCCTTGCTGTTAGAAACAAACAACTTGATCCCATTCCTTCCTTCCTACCTTGTGAATGGAATGATACTAAGGAAAAACTCGGCTGGAGAACATTTCGGAGCAATTAAGAGAGAATTTATAGACAATAGAAAAGAAAATAATTGAATGAGGAGGGCAAGACTTGGTTGTAATTTCCTTGACGTACTACCTCTCAATGTCAGAGTGGAGGCAGAGGGAGCAAATATAATTTCCATCCGAGCAGTACCAGCGGTAGCTTCACTCGTACTAAAGAGGAGCTGGACAAAACAAGAAATTGAATGTCCCACATACGTTATTCCTAACCAAACATATTACCCAGGTAATCAATCACGTTCACTTGCCTTCAATATATATAAGAAAAAGAAAAGAAAAAGAAGCGAGAAGGGGGAGGAGGGATTCGGGGAAGGATAAAGGGGAGATTGGTGTGTAGATGTAACGCACGTGTGTGTATGTATGCGATATAAAAGATTTTCGTAGGCAACTTTATGCCTCTAAAGCTGTTGTGTGGCAGGTTGCTGAAAGCGCGAAAAAAAATTCCGCTCTTTGAGCGTCCGAGATTTTCCCTTAATTTTCACATTCAACAACGCTTACTTTATAGCAGTATAGCTGCACCCATGTCACACATGCGGTGGTATAGCAGTGGCTAAAAAATGAAAGGCCATAGAAATGTAGTAGCTAACTGAGAATGTGGTGGGTTGCGAGGAGAAAAACTGTGTACTTGTATACGTGAAGGGAGAAAGTTGTGGGATGTAATCTGGAACGGTGTCTTGTTACCAGAGGTGTTGGAAAAGATGCGTAGTTTAATTTTCTATCACATGTTGTATGGGCACTTGTGTAATGCAGCATTAGCTAGCTCTGCAATAAGGAGCAGCAGCAGCAGCGAGTAGCATCCTTGTCCTCTTTCGCAGCAAGGGACTACTATAGAAAGTACTGTACAACAGGAGCTGGATATATACACAGAGACCAACAAGACCGACAGCAGGGGGACTGGCTGTAGATGCTGGTGGTCTTGGATGTTAGAAAGCGGGAGAAATCCGGGGGATATTCGGAGTGAGAGGAGTGAGGAGAGTGAAGCAGGAGCGAAAAAGAGAGTTAATATGGTAGGGTCTCAGCTGAGGGTCGTCAAGTCGAAAGAACATTTCGGATCGATGTACAAGTGAGTTCAGTCTGTCGCCCGACGTCGAGGATGTCGCACATATCCCTTGGCTTCCTCGGGCCTTATCATCATACACTTACATGTTTTTAAGCTCTGAATCCAAGAAAATTCTTACAAAAAAAAACAAGTCTCTCACAACATCTGTTCCATCTACTACTTCGTACAGAAAAGAGCTCTTTCTCTCCTCTCAAAACACCAAAGAAACTTTAGCTTTTCCGACCAAAATTAAATAGTATTGGAAAATAGTAAAAAAATAAAGAAGAGAGAAATGGTGAAAGGATAATTTTCCAAGTGGCTTTTACAAGTACTTTCTTAGATCTTTTAACGATTTACCAAAGCAGCAGCAACATTATCATCATCATGTTTTTCAAAGTTTGAACAAGAAGAAATCCTTTAGGATTTCTTCCTCGCACCTTACGTGAAAAGATCTGAATGTGTAGAAAAGGAGGGGGAAAAGGAAAATACTGATTTCAAAAGTGAAAATCACCTCCTTATTTTCCCTGATAGTGTATGTGTACTTTAGTGTACATTTATGAGTGTGAATGTGGTTCACTTTGCCTCACTTCTTCTTCTTGTGTGTACACACGTGTGGGGAGTAGTAGTGTAAAGGATTTTTCTTTTTCGGGGTGAGCCATTGTGTGTAGAAGATTTAGCTGTTCCCTTTTTGGCTCTTTCGTGTCGTCGTCGTTTTCGTCTTCTTCTTATTCTTCTTCTTCAGTTCAGACTCCTCAATGTTCTCATTCAACATGTTTTATCGTAAACCTGGAATAGACTGGATTGCCTTTTGGAGCTGCACTCTCGCATTCATCGTTTACTTGAATTCTTTTAAAGCCGGCTTTGTCTACGATGACAAGTTAGTAACCTTTCTCTCTCTCCCTAGCTTAAGATTTCCTCACTTTCAATAGTTACACATGATACTTAATCCTGCTACCCATTAAGCCATAGACTACTGCTACTTAGCTAGTTTCTGGCAGGTCATTCAGTGAGACAGCCATATTTTTAAGAGCCACTTAGCACATTAGCAAAAGCGCTATCATTTGACCACTTGTTCTCACTTGAAAATAATATAATCCTACTCCTCCCAACACTTATTTTCTCCCCTGTAGCTAAAGATACAGAGGAAGTACTAAATCGATGGGGCAATATTGTACACACACTGTCACTCCCGGGTTATTTACTTATTGAAAATCCGAATTGCCAACAGATGAAAATCATATTTAATAGAGGTACACTACTATGGGGCCGTGAAAACAGGATTTTTCACTCGCCTTCTTCTTCTTGTCGACTTTGACTATATGAGTTGACTAGAGTCATTTAGCTGTCACAGCTGAGCTTGTCGTCCTTTTCAGTCACACAGCTCCCATTCCCAACATCCATCTTCATCAAAAGTTCAGAGACGCTAACATGCACCACCACCGCTACTACTACATATACAAACAGACGTAAACGTACACACACATAAAATCCATAAGTCAAACAGGTGGTCTCCCAAGGAATTTTCACCCGTTCCCATATGTTTTCCAATCCGCTTAGCTACAGTTATATGCATTACAAGATATGAAGGTCTCCTGTGGAGCCTATGTGTCTGCCTGTCTGTCTGTATGTGAATGAATTTTTTTCCACAACTACTTCCTCGTCCTCACGTTTTTCATAGGCGAATCATGTGGATGATGATGATGGTCGTAGCAGAGTAAGTTGGGGCTGTATGAAGGCGGGATGATGTAGAAAAGGAACATGAATGAGGAGCAGTATGTGAGTAGACAGAGTTTTACTGTCCGCCATATACGACTAGCTATGAGTCTGTACATCATTTCATGGATTTAATATTTTATCCTTTACTACCAGCCCCACATTTATTTTCGTCAGTTCCTCCAACTTTTTCTACCTCTTCCTTGATGACTTTCATACACTAAAAGGAACAATGACAAATCATGTAAGGGGGAACTCACGAGGATGTGATATGTGTTCCTGCCATCCACACTATTACTACTCCTCTGTACGCTACCATGTCATCCACAACCCAAATATTCCAACTTTCTCCAAGACAGCTACTATTACTTTTTCTTTTTTTTTTCTTCTCTCGCATTTTCCAAACTACAGGACGACGAAGATGAGGATGATGACGACGATGACGGTTAGCAAACAAGAGGCACATCAGAGGCAGCTTGCTACTCACTTCTCCTTCTCCTCCTGTCACACTATTTTTGCTCCAAACATTTTCTACTTCTAACGTAAACAAAGCCATTTTGTGTACGTCAAGGAGAAAATCAAATAATGTTCAAGCTAAAGATGATCATTAGTCTACATTTGTTTTGTCATGTTAATGACTTCCCAGGAAAGCTGAATGCGCTTTCATTGTAACGGATGCACCTAAAGTATCCATAGCAATCCGTTTCAAGTTTAAATCGGCATCAGACCAAGTCAGTAAGTAGTAGTAGCGACGATAAGAGAGTTTGCATGTACAAAACTGAAAGAAGATGGGCTGCTATAATGGCTCAGCTACAGTAATGGTTGTTATTCCTGACTAAGAAGGGTACTAACAATGAAGTGTAGAGACTGAAGACAATGGGGAAGCGGTAAACTGACGAGTCGAAATGTTTGAGGAATCGACAGCCATGCAGGCATATAGACAGACAGACATAATAATAATAAAGCAGCTCTTCATTATGCCCGTCTCTTTATCCATCTCATCATCCACCAGCTCCTTTTGTTCTCTTCTTCTCATCAATAGGGATTTAAAAGGAAAGTAAAGGGAAAGCTTCTACTTCCAGAAGAATTCTAATTAAATGGAAAACTGGGAGTCTCATGTATTTTACCATGGAATTTTCTTCAGCTTAAAGTCCGCTATCGTCCTTGCCATGACTATTTTAGCACAAAGCTACCCATGTGTGTAGTCTTTTTCAAGAACAATCATAACTTTTTTCAAAGCAGATCATGCAAGAGTGAGTAAGTCATAGCGTAATACATTTCTCTGTGTATTTCTCACGTCTATTTATACACACGATGTAAAGCAAGTCTGCCTTGTGTACTGCCGTGAAAAGACAGTACAAAATTGTTGTACATTTGTATGTAGAACAGCTTCAGTCCAAGTTAATGTGAGTAGGAAGCAATTTTCAGAAGATTCTTCAAGAGGAAGATGAGAAAGGAAGAAGCTGATGATGAGGAAGATGATAGATGATGATGATGATGAAATCGTCTTACAACTATCGAAAACAAGAAGAAGACTTGTTCAAGAGGAAAGAAATAGGAAAATGTTCAGGCTGTAGTTCCAATTAAAAAGAGCAAAGGCTTAAGAAGGCCAAGCATGTAATGGTACTTTGCCATAGGTCTTGTACATTTCCAATTCACCTGCCTATCTTAATTTTAGAAAGAGGGAAAAGATAGAGGTTTGGATGAGCAGAGGACGAAGAGAAAGAGAGAAAGAGCGAGTGAGTGAATTAACTGAACTGGAAATGAGAGCATCGCTCGCTCCATATACGAGTCCATTTAGTGGTTCTGCGAGGCGTGTGTAGCCGAGTCAAAGTTTAGGAAATTATTTCAAGAGTTGGAACATCCGATTAATTCCCACTGTACTCCAACTTATTCAACATTATTGTTGTTGACTGAACGTCCCACGTTCCAAGAATCAACTCTACGTCAAGTATTACAATAGAATGTGTACTATTGTGCTAGTTTTACTATAACTATTCACGCACACTTCTACTTATTGCATGGATACGAGAGCAAAAGGGGAAAGAAGAGAGGGAGAGAGAGAGAGAGGAATACACACACGCGGTTAATGGTGCATGGAAAACTAGGCAAAATTCCAATGAGCATTCCAATAATTAGAGAGAAGACAGCTAGTGCCATAGGATGTACGAGCAAGTGAATGTTAGTGAGGGAAGAGAGAGACGGAATGAAAGGAATATATACACGGTCTCAAATGGCAGAGGAATACGTGGTGAAAGTGGGAAATGGAGTGGACATGTTATTGATGTTGATGGTCCTACACAATAAAAACAGAAGACTGGAAAAGGAGGAGGAAGAGGGAAGCCAGGATGTTATGGTATATAGAATAGCATATTATAGGACACATAAATACACACATATTCACTCTATCCATCCATCCATTTCTGTAAAAGCCGATGAGCTTCCATTTTGTCTCTGCCCTAACCGCTTAGTCTATCTCTTTGGACCCCGCAACAGCAACAGCAACTTCCAGCAAATCTACGTCCACATCGATGCACGGCATGAAAGGTTCATTAGGGAAGCATATCACCGTCAGTCCGATAGCTAAATGAGCAGGCGGATGACCATAGAAATACGAGCAGCAGCAGCAGCTCCTCACTGCCCATTCTATTATTAAGTGTTTGTATTGTTTCCAAACTGCTTTCTACACTGCCTCCTTTTCCCCTTCCTTTCTATAATGTATCACTCCATCTAAAGTACACTTCTTTCGTTACTGAGGGCATGCACACAGAGTTTGTCGCACTTGACAGGCAAATGACAGTGGAGCCATAGATGGATTCAACCCATTTTCTTGTAGCAATTTCTGCCCTACTGCCCTAAGTTTGCGTACTGGAAACGTCCAGATTTTGACAAGAGTTTGCCATCAGTTTGATAGCGGTAGCGTGTACATAGAGGCTTCCTATTAGCAGATTTTAATGAAAATAATGGGGAATGATAGCTCGGTAATTTTAGTTATTTGATTGAATGTAAAGCAAAGGCCGAACTATGACTAACTGAGGTCACGGAGGTCTGGAGATTTTCCCATTTTATTCATTCATTCAAACTAGCTATAAGGCTGGCAATGGGGTTTTCAGGCGTCCTCTTCACGCATTGCCCTTATGACATCACATGTGAACAAGTCGTTACCTTTTCCCACTAACTTATTATGATAGTGGCATGGTGTGAGTCTTTTACATTAGAAAGTGAGTGTAAAAAGGGGCCCATACAGAGTAGTTAGGGTTCATTTTATGGATTAAATCCATGTACCTGTGTACATATACTTGTTGATTCCAATTACGACTACTGACTGTCTTATGAGCCGAAAATGCTCACGTTAATTCCAGATCATATCAGAGCCATTAATGGTCCATTTCGGCTCCCTTAAAAACTTTTGAAAAATCAGCCTTTTCCTACAGCAGCAGCAGGAGACCGTCATGGTTGGGCTGCGTGGAAAGGCCTCTTCTGCATATGTATGCATAACCTTTGTTATTTTCGGGAACTGGAGGCGGCGGCGGCTGTTCCATTCCAACTGGTTGGTTGATCCCATAAAAAATTGAGCATGTCTTCCATGCTCGCATATACACACACATAGAATGTCCACCACTGTCTCAGTCAGTGGTCGGCTGCTGACAATGCTAAAAAAGAAGAACTATTGCCATGGTCCGTGGCTTATCTAGTGGCTAGTGAAAAGTGAAGGAGGAGAAGAAGGACACATTCCGGAGCTTGCAATTCATAAATGTCGTATTTGTTGGATAACTCTACTGCTGCGTGCTTGTACCAGAAAAGAGACCTAGTACAAAACGTCACAAATAAATGATTAATTAAAATACTTACTTAGCATCCTTGTTTGACTGGCCAAGAGGACCGCATAGCATAGTAGTATAGGAAGAGAAAAGCAAGAAACCGTGACAGGGTAATGTATTATTGTCCTCAAGGCCTCTGGCCTATCTCATTCCCTAACTTTTATCGGAACTGTCCACTCAGCCACTTGGTTTCTCTATTATATTACTACTGCTCGTGTGTGTGTCTATACTTCCATTCTATACACATTTCTCTCTCTCCTTTCCCTTCATTCCCGACAGTTTCATTCAATCTTAATGACTGCTTAAAGCATTTGTGGTTCCATTATACTGCCCAAGACCTGTACATGTGTAATGCTCTCTGCTTTGCACACATATCAATAGTCCCATTGGTTCAGTCCGGCTTTGATGGACAAGGGCTATTTAGCTTTTAGCTGTGTTTTGTAACATGGCACTCGCGCAACAACAACATGCTCTTTCCATTGTAATTAACCTTGGGAAACATTGCATTAGTATATGCCCTCGCCAACAAACGTACAAGTTACAAAGGAAGTAGTCATGCTTGTATATTTATGTTTCATCACGGCGGAGCAAATGTATTTTGCAGAACTATTGCACATAACGAGCGATTCGTCGTGAGTGAGTGTATAAACCCTTCTGTTGTTTCCGACACTAAAACCACATACTTTCCCTATTTCTTGGTTATTATTGCTGTTTCTCCAGTTCCACTGAAACTAATGACGATGACGAATAATGGCAAGGGCAACGCGAATGCATTATTAATCTGGCTTGTGAGCAAGGAGAGCGTATCAAGCTCAGTTCTTTCATGAGGAGCTACGGAGAGCATATGAACATATGTGATGTGGTGCAGTTGCTCATAGTACATTGAAGAAGAATTGCAATCACACAGGGTTTTATTATGATTATGCTGGTGACAGGCGTATCCTGTGTGCTGCACGTTATTCAACCGAAATTAAATCAGTTCTTGCAGTGTAGTAATATTGTACGTTCTTCGAGGTTCATGGACCCCCTCCTTCCTAGGCTGCGGATTTTTACACTAAATTGTTAGTCTAGATAATGACAAAGGGGAGAGATAGATAGATGTGGGTGTCGTCGTCGACGTCATCCCTGAAATACATAATGCAATGCATGCAATATGCATCCAATGTTCACATGTCATGATGTTGCAGTTGCTAGCGAGAGAAAGAAAGGACAAGTGTGAATAGAGGGGGAATTGCCGTGCGTCTGTGTATGCACGTGTGTTTGTTGCCGCACCGAGGGTTCCCTCCAGTGCTTATACAACCCTTAGAACTTCATTTCATGGGTTCCCTACGGACTAACCAACTCAATCAGTCAGAATTATTGGGAAGACACATTCAGAATGTGGAACGGAAATCTTCAATTTTGTAGTGTGCTATATGAACATGGCCAGAGTATCATGATCATCATCATTCTGGACGTGAATATGTGTCTATGCTTATGGATGCGGATGAACCTTTGCTATCTTCTCCCACAATTTCTGTTTTTCACTGTCTCATAATATCATAGATAAGATTCTACCCTCACCCTCACGCTATTGTACTGCCACTACTACTACTCTCCCTCATATCCAATGTTCCTTTCAATCTCCCTCCTCTTCTTTCAGTCCTCCATATATCGCTCGACCTTAGTTCTCCCGACTCACTTTGCTCATCATACGAAACAATATTATTTACACGTACATAAGTAAACCAGTCAGGGTTCACAATATGAACGGCAATAAATTGGGCTGGCTGTGAGTTTCACGTAGTTGTCTCTCCATTATTATTATTATTATTATTATTGTAAAAGGCCCCAAACACATAGAATCAGACGGGTGAAGCGGTGAGAGTAGAATCAAGGGAAATAATTTTGGTTTTATATGGTACATGGGGAAACAATGGGGCACTATGGCACTGACTTCAAGAGCTAAGTTTCTCCCAGTGCAAGAAATGGTAGTGATGAGACATGTAGTGTAGGCTTATGGGCATGCAAACTGCATGCGAAAGGTCTGGAAAAGGAAGAGAAGTTAAAATGTATGAGGATTGTGAATAGCCCATTTAGTCACGATCAGGACATTTCTGCCATAAACTGGCTGGAATGAGCAGCAGCATGTTTTATGAAATTTCCTCCTATGGCCACGTACAAATATAATGCAAATTGAAGTCTCTTCTCACACACAGAATGATTCACACCCACATAGGCAGGCAGTAGGCACATGGTTGTAGCAGCAGCAGGCCCATTCAAGTCATTTCTTCCACTTGGAATTCACTTCTTTTAGAATCCTATTAACTCTGCTGCTCAAACTTTCCAAAAAGCAAGAAGACATATGCAACCACATGCTCCCTAAATGACAAATTAAGCAT